>CAKNYM010030201.1:0-12524 GCA_932195095.1 Andricus curvator
GCCCTTCAGATTATGTGGTTCAAATATTACATCGAACAATTCATCCGTTTAGCGGGAATCATGTCAAAACGAATACATGGGCTAAAAATCAAGCCTGACGAAGCGCCTTAAGCTAATCGTCCTGATCATCGGCGCTCTTGGAGGTGCCAAGCTTTAACCGGTTAATAGCTTGAAAAGCATCCCTGCGCTTCAACAAAATGCTAAGACGCTTGCGAGGCAAATGCAGAAGGCGGTCGTACTTGGGTCGCTCCGTGTCCTCAGGGTGCACGAAACTTTTGCGGAATCATCGTATTGAATCCGTCGTGGACTGTAACCACCTACCTCACGACCGTGAGACGTGGTTGAGGCTGAAATTTTACCGCTATTTCGCTGGGAGTGGGTGCAGTTTTTCAGATTAGCACCCGCTCCCGGCGAAATCCCGCGGCTGTCCTTATGACAAACTTGTAATTATGTATACATATATACGTACATTGATACAATTCTGCATTCTTAATTTTCCCACAACATATTTGGCACATCTTACTATGCCTAAACTGAAGCCAGGTGAAGTTGCTTCCAACTTTGCCTTAAGCACATTTGGCACACCTAGGTTTGCCTGCATTCATTCCAGACAAACTTAGTTTTGCCGCCACTTCGGGCTTTGCCGGTAACACACACAGACACACACACACACACACACACACATATATATATATATACATTAATTAATAATAATTTTGTCTTATTAAAAAAAATAATTAGGTCGGAAACGACGTCGTGAACGACGTACACGATATCGGATATGGTCTCAAAATCAAACATCGTTTACGATATTGTTTACGACGTCGTTTAAGACATCGTTTACGACGTCGTTTACGGTATCGTTTACGATGTTTTTTCCAACGTCGGAATTTTTAATGTGGTAACTTTAAGAAATCAAGAAAATCAAGTTCAAAGAAATGAAATCTCTGGAAAGAAAAAACGAGGAAGATACAAAAATATTCTAGAAACGCGATAGAATGTAGAGGTCAATTGAGAATAAGGAAAGATAATTGTGCATTCTTTGTATCAACCAACGGAACTCCAAAAGATAACGGATCTCGTAGTTAGAAGTTCACATTTTCTTGCTGAATAAAATGTGAACTTGATCGAGAAAAAGATTTTTTTTCAAGCTAAGCAAATAAATAAAGAAAGGAAATTTCTATCATATAGCATTACCTATCGAATCAAAAATAAGAAGTAGTCTTTCGGAAGTCCTACATAATATTAACCAATCAATTTTATCGTTAAGATGTCTGATAGAAAAACTTTAATTGAGGTCAATAAACATTGCAACAACGTCCCAAATTGTATACATCGATTGGCAAGAAATCCTAACTATTCTAAAAGGTATATTTGCGGATTAAAAATTCCATGATAATAACTGACACATGGGATGTTGCATTTGAAAAAATTGCAATGGACATTGCTGGGCCATTATCAGTTACAAAAACAGGGTGAATGAATTTTAACGATTCAAGATAACCTTACTAAATTATCTTTAGCCATATCACTTCCGAATCAACAAACAAGTACAATAGCTGATGTATTTGTAAATAAATTTATTTGTATTTTCGGATCACCGAAGAGAGTGTTCACATACCAAGGTCAAGCTCCCGTAAGCCATTGGCGTAGATTGAAAGGTGTAGCTTTGAAAATTCGTAATGTCTCATGTGCAGTAAAGAGGAGATTCAGTCTACACCTATGGCTTCCGGGAACTTGACCCTTTTTTTGGAAGGGATCTCTTTCACGCTTAAATTGGACAAGGCTGAGAAAGCACTTTTTTTTCAATACGAGTTTTCCAGTATTGAAAGTCATTAAGATTGTAATTATTCCGACGCTTTTAATTCAGACATTAATAATTTTTATTGACCGTTCAACTTTTGAGATGAAACCGCTGAATCGAGAAGCTTCTTTTAAGCTAGAGTTCAACTAAAAATCTCTCTCCAGAACGGAGATGATTATTTTTCACGTTTTTAGCCCTACTAATCAAAATAATCATTGGGGGTCTTCAAAGTCGATGTAGTGAAAGTTGAAGGTCGTTTCTCCTCTTTTTTAAACACATTTTCTGTCACAGGAAAGGCAAAAAATGTTTGACAAAAATCAAAATGACATCGTTTTACAGGTATAATGTCTAACAGAGATATTTCATATCAAACTGATCATTCGTATTATTCATAATCAATTGCTTAAATTTAATCCAAACTTTTTCTAAATGCGCAAATCTAACATTATTCCTCTTTAGAAACTTTAGAACTCATTCATGCTTATAAATTAATACAAAAATTTCTATTTCCAGACATACACCAAGACAATTTTTCTTTCCATCTTCTTTTTCCATTTCATACCTCAATATTGATTTTTCAAACAAAAAGTATGTATCTTTTCAAAACGACATACTTAAAAATCAAATACTATTAAATCTAACAGTGAATGAAACAAAACCGAGTTTCAACCTGTGTATTTAAAAAAAATGTTTAAAAAGATTATCGTATCTTAAGATCATTATTCCGCCAAATGAATGAACGATAAATTTGCTACCTACTCCGCCAACTATCAGTACACTTTTTCATGTTTCATTAATCTTCAAAGTCAAACTTCAATCCTTATTAATAGACAAAAAAAATTCGAATTTGTAAAAATGGTTATACGAGTAATCAACTACCGATTATACTACGAAAAAATTATATACAAAAGGAAAATTGACATTCCATAGGTCCCACAAATTTAGTAGACACAAAATGTCGCCGTAATAAAAATATTTTCTATCCAAAATGTATAGCTTTTGCGTGAAAATATTGTGCTCCACGCTTTCTCTTTAGTAATCCCTTAATCTTGTTAGAAAACAAGCCACAGGTTAAACCCTGTTAATTCTAACCTTACAAAGTATACATATTGTAACCCGTTATGTTGGGTTAACTAAAATAAAAGGAGGAATTATCGCTTTTCTGTTTTTATTTTCAATATTAATCAACTATCTATTAAATACATGGGTCTCGCATGGGATAAAAAATAAGATTCCGATTGCTATAAAATGGATTTATTCAAAATATCCTGAGCTAATCTAATAATAAAAATATTTCTCTGAACCCTACGCCAACTTAATTTTATTTCGCAATATCAATGTTAAATCTTTAACCGTAAATCCTAATTACTTTTGGTTAATAGGTGGTGCTAGTCGACAACAGCCCAATTAATCACAATCTATCAAAAACTAATCCTCTCTACTCATTGAGGTAATCTAGAAGAGTATTATTCTATTTCTTTTTTTTTTTTTCTTTTTCTTTTTCTTTTCTCTTCCTTTTAATATATAAGGAGATCACAATGGCTTATGCATGAAAATCAATATTTTTTACATTATTCTTTCATTATTCCTAACTTATCCGCTTGATACTTAAATAATTCTATCAGTATCTTAAATAAGGTCTAAATACCATAACAGTTCTTTCCTTTCCTCTTGAGTCGTGAGAGAATTGTTAATATTCTACAAGAAAATCTTTACATCGTTGGATAAAGTAGACATCGTTCTGTTCTTCTATGATTTTATCATCCAGATGATTTTTATTAGAATTGAGATTATCGAAAAGCAAATATCTTTCTTCAATTTGGTTTATTTTATTTTGCAATAATTGCGAGAAATATATTTCTACTATTTTTAATGTCCCTTCTATTCGTAATACACATATAAATATCGACCTGAATGTTAATCCTATGCTTAGTGGTGATTCGCTTTTCTACCACAGAATCATAAATCAAAGACAAATTTAGAAATCAAAATGACACTCGTATAAGACGCTGCTCTGTTGGCCTAATAAACAGCGACTGTACCCAAAATATTCGGTTGGAATAATTGTCCTTGTGATTGGTGCTCTTAAAGCCATAACCGCGTGCCAAAAATATGCCAAGGCACTTGCGAGATGAATGCAGAAAGCTGTCATCCTTGGGTCGCTTCGTGTCCTCAAGACATACGAGGGTTTCGCCGGCATGTCGTGGTGGTTTAATTGTGGCCTGTGACTACCCATCTCACGGTCGTGAGACGAGGCCATAGGTGTGATTTACCGCGGTTCTGCTGGGAGCCGGTGTCATTTTTGAACGGCAGTTACTCCCAGTGGGACCCTGCGGTGGTTGTGTAACTTTTTTTTTAAATTATATATATATATATATATATATATATACATATATATTTCGACGAATTCAATACGCTGATCCGGCAAAAGTCTCATGCTTGGCACCTCCAAGAGCGCCGATGATTAAGATGATTAGCTCAACAGAATATTCTGGGTATAACCGTCGCAACTCCATTATGAGGTCTTTATACCTCTCTTTCTTTTCTTTCTCCTTGGCTGTGACGTTTTTGTCAGCTGGTGCCGAAAATTTGATAACGAACGTGGTTCGCTTCTCGAAGTCAGGGAGAACTATGTCAGGCCTCGAGTGCGCAACAGAAACAATTGTCGAGAATATGAAGTTCCAGTATATGCGGCACTTCTCATTTTCGACAATTGACTCTATTTCTCTAGGCGCGTTTAGCGGAGAGGTATTCGGGCTAATGCCATAAGCTCAAAATGTGGCGACGGTATGCTAGAGTGGAAATGACACCGTCTTGACATGCCAAAATGAAGCCCTCCGTGCCCGACTTCAATCCGGGTGATCTAAGGAAATCAAACGTTAGCTCATAAGACATCGACTGATCTTCCACATTTCTGTGGAAGATGCCGTGCATCCTCTTGTCGAGGAGCTGTTCGTGGAAGTTTTTCTCCTGTGCTTTCTTAATTCGGGCCTTCAGGAGTGAGTATTCAAGATGGATAAAATTTGATGCATTTTGCTCACCCCTAATTTTGAAGTCAAGGCCGAGTGTTTCAGCAGCCTCCTCCGCTGCTTTGTGCAGAATCGCCCCTTTGTCCACTTCTTCGTGTTTCCTGACCATTTTAAGAAGAGGGTCTTGTCCATTAGCAACTATATGTGCTGTACCCAGAATAATTCTGTTGTGAAGACATTCAAGATTCAGTATTCCGCGACCACCTACGCGGCGTGAGATGTAAAGTCGCGTTTGTATCTGCATCGGAGAGTATCCTTTATAGGTGTCACGTCCTGAATTCGGCTATGTAGCACGCCCAGGTATGTATAGGTCTCTCCAGCGCAAAGGTGTCGTATAGCGCTTCTGTCAACGAGCTCAGGATCTTCGGGAATGCCATTAAGTTTTCCTTTCTTCAAATTAACCTTGGCGCATTTCTCTAACCCACACTCCATTACAATCTCTTGAGTGTACTCTTTGACAATTTTTAGAGCTAGATGTAGTTTCTCTTGATTTCTAGCATAGATCTTAAGATCATCCATGTAAAATATATGAGTGACCTTATGATTTCGGTTTCCAGGTTTACCGCAGAGATACCCTTCCGAATGGCGAAGTGCGAGAGATAGTGGCAATAATGTGAGGCAAAAGAGGAGAGGGCTCATGGTGTCGCCCTGAAACACACCTCTCTGAAAGGTGATACTGTTAGTGATCACACGATGTTTTCCAGATGAGATAGTAAATCTGGTTTTCCAAAGCGGCATTAATGTCTCTATGCACCTCAAGATGTGTGTATGAACCTTCAGGCTTTCCAACAGACAGATGATAAGTCTATGGGAGGTTGAATCGAAAGCTTTCCGGTAATCAATCCAGGCCATCGATAGAAATCGCTGATAGGATGCTGCGTCTTTACAGACACATCTATCGATGAGCAAGTTCTCCCGACATCCTGCTACGCCTTTCTTTGAGCCACGTTGTCCATACATCTCTCGCCACACAGGTCCAATTGTCCGAACAATCCTATCATTTAGGATAGCTGTGAAGATCTTATACAGTGTGCTCAGACAAGTTATTGGCCTGTAATTCTTAGGGTCAGCTAAGTTGCCCGTCTTCGGCAGAAGCACTGTGCGCCCTTCCACCAACCACTCCGGAATAGGCTCTTCCGACTTTAGATATGAGGTGAAAATTCGGGCCAGATGCTGGTGGGTTGAAGGAAACTTCTTCCACCAGAAGGTCTCGATACCATCTGGTCCCGGAGCGGAATAGTTCTTCATGCCTGTTAATACGTTTTTCACGTCCTCGGTAGTGATAGATGGGCATTCCTCCTCAGCTGTTATGAGGACATTGCACAGCTCCTTAAAGCTATTTATGTTCTTTGAGCCTTCCTCAAGTGGATGTGGGACTTCGTAGACTTCTCTCCAAAATGCTTCGACCTCCTCTGGTTTGGGCAGATGGTCGACAGTAACTGGAGAGTCTTGGAAGAGTCGAGAGTTCGCGCGCGAACTGTCGAACCTTGGCAGTGAAAGTCCTGCTAGATGTTATGTAGTCAATCACACACTGAATGCGGGACGCGTACTGTCTTGCCCAGCCTATCTTTGTGCTAAGTTGATGCATTCGTCTTTTGGTCTTATGATCAACCGTTGGTTTTGTTTTACGGTTTGCATCTGCTATAGTTCTCGCTGCATTGTACATACTACAATTGATAGTCCAGAGGTCGGATTCTTCGGAAAAATCTCCACGAAGCTCATTATCCAGTTCAGTCAGATCTTTGGGTTTGGGAGAAACCTGAATGTTGATTTTTCTCCGGGTCTTGAAGCATCCTTCTTTCTCTATTGGATGCCTGTGCGAAGTTGGTCTCAGTGTTGCCTCTCTTCCTCTGTTGCCGGCTTGTTCTGGCTGCCGTTGTGTAGGCGCTTCTATAACCCCTTTTCCGGAGGTCCTCGGCACGGTTTCGCAGACGTTTTTGCGAAAAATCCGAGAGCTCTCGGTGTTTCTCGCACCACAGAGCATGCAGTCGCGCCATGTAACCTTTTCGTTCGGGGGCCATACTGGTATCATAGCACTCCAGCGGGTCGTCCCTGAGTCGATCCGTCCACTTAAAAGTAATGAGATTCTGCCGGTCAATCGCATTGACTCCGTCTTGATTGGCTCCCCCAACTCTAGGGTAGTCGGCATTGTTGTCCGACCCATTGTCGGGAGCCCTGCGCGTTCGATTGTTTTGAACCGCACTTCCTACAACTATGTTTGGTGTTGTCATTGTTGTTCCCACGAGCAGCTAGGGAAAAGGGTTAGTCCATCCTTGTAGAGCCCCGCGTGCAAGGATAAGGTTGATACTCTGAGAGGTCGCCCGGTATCCTAGAGCGCGTCCTCGCATCCCGAGGACGCGTTCGGTGGCTTTTTCATAGGCCCTTCGGTTCGATTCCCAAGGAATCAAAACCGAATACCGAATATATATACCCAGTAAAAAAAGTTCGATAGATATAACGCGAAAACGAATTCAGGTTAGGTTTGGTGTATTCGATTCGCTGCCATGATCGAATTGAGAAATTATAAGTTTTTCAGGGTGGCAATGAGTATAATTATGAAAAGTAAAATTGCCCTAATACGTTCGTGCGGTTTGGGCGAGCGATATTAATTATTTAACTGAACAGAGTGATATTAACCAAACTTTAACTCCAATTCGGCAATACACATGATTTGACAGACTCAATTCTGTAAGGTGCAGGGCGATGGACGCGGTGAGTTACTGGTAACTTCATGGCCGACAGTTGGTGTATGTATGTACCCAGGCAGAAAAATTATGTATAGTTTACACATAGTGTGAAGTATTATATATAATATTAATTTGTTTGATACATTTTTTATAGAAAACAAATGAATATTATATATAATACTTCACGCTATATATAAACTATATATAATTTTTCCGCCTGGGTATATTACTCTTAGATTAAAATAAAATAAGAACTGGATTATTCACAAAATAATTACTTCTGAAATAATGAAATTGCATTATACTTGTTTTAATTATCTTGTTAAATGTTAATCTTAATCTTATTTTATTTGAAAAAAATGTATTTACCTATAATGATTCAACGTATTTTAATATTTTTCAACTAACAGTCGCATAAGTTTTCAAGTACGTTTACAAGTATTGAATTTTGTTTTTTTTTTTCATCTTATTTTGTTTTTAATTATTTTAGTACACCAAAATTTTTGGCCTATTTTGGGCTCCCGAATGCACACAAAAAAATTCAAAAAACCAGCCCCTGTGTGCAAAAAAACCACCCTCTTGCCAAAAATAAAAACTGCAAAAAAACAAAGTGCATCATAATTTTGGGCTTATATTGGGCTCTCGAATGCACTAAAAAAATGGTCAAAAACCACCCCTACGTACAAAAAACCACCCCCTAATAAAAACTCAAACATGGAAAAAACAAAATAGAAAGTAGTGTTAAGCTTTTCTTGGGCTCACGAATGCTTGATTTTTTTTTGCAAAAACCACCCCTAAATCTAAAAAATCAAACGCCTATCTATGAATTCGAATTTGAATTTTCAAAGAGCCCAAAAATCAGAGACGCTATTCACCCTATAAAACTAGCTGTGAATTCGATCTCGAGTGTTTCCACTTTGTTTGTATTTATACTTGTATGGTGCTCATTTCACGAGCACTTTGCTTCCCGTTAGCAAATGTATTTGCTTCCTCATAGAGGAAGCATTAGTTATTTTTTTCAATAATAGAAAAACCAAAGTCTTCATTTTGATCAATTTAAAAATAGAAATGTACAAAAAATTCGAAACTACAAAATAATACAAAAATTTGATTAACACAAAGACAAATCAGACCAATCAAATTTTGTATTCGAAATGATAATTTTTCGAGCTGGAAAAGGGATGGGAGAAGTTCTGTAGCATCCTATCCCTTTCCCAGATTTATGATTTCTCTACAAAAATTGTCAGAATTACCCTATTTGAAAACTTAGGATCAAAAAGTCTTTTCTATTCATGCGTCAACTTTGAATTATGTCAATGAAAAACGTTTTTTTTTTGGAGCAGAAGACTCAAATATTATAAATGAGAATAACTTCGTTAATCTTCAATAAAGTGTATTAATATTATAGATCAAACGATTTGCCTTGAATCAAAGAATCTTTTCCGTTCTTGCATAAATTTTGAATTATGTTAGTGAAAAAAGTTTTACTATAAAAAACCGACTTTCAAAATATATAAATCACAATAACTCCCATACTCTTTAACAAAATGTATTAATATTATATGTCAATCGATTCGTTTCAAACCAAGAGATCTTTTATGTTATTGCATCAACTTTGAATTATGTTGAAGAAAAAAGTTTTACTATAAAAAACCGATTTTCAAAATATATAAATCACAATAACTTCCATACTCTTTAATAAAATGTATTAATATTATATGTCAATCGATTCGTTTCGAACCAAGGAATCTTTTATATTCTTGCATCAACTTTAAATTATGTTGAAGAAAAAATTGTTTACTATAAAAAACCGAATTTTCAAATATTATGCATTACCATAGCTTCCTTACTCTTCAATAAAATGTATTATTATTAAAGGTCAATCGATTCGACTCGAATCAACACATCTTTTCTGTTTTTGCATCAACTTTGAATTATTTTGAAGAAAAAAGTTTTACTATAAAAACCGTATTTTCAAATATTATGCATTACCATAGCTTCCTTACTCTTCAATAAGATGTATTATTATTAAAGGTCAATCGATTTGACTCGAATCAACACATCTTTTCTGTTCTTGCATCAACTTTGAATTATGTTAATGAAAAAAGTTTTACTATAAAAAACGGATTTTCAAAATATATAAATTACCATAACTTTCCTACTCTTTCATAAAATGTATTGATATTATGGGCAATCGATTCGCTTCAAACCAAGGGATCTTTCATATTCTTGCATCAACTTTGAATTATGTTGAAGAAAAAAGTTTTACTATAAAAAACCGATTTTCGAAATATATAAACCAGAATAAGTTTCGTACTCTTTAATAAATTGCATTAATATTATGGGTCAATCGATTCGTTTCAAAACCAAGGGATCTTTTATATTCTTGCATCAACTTTGAATTATGTTGAAGAAAAAAGTTTTACTATAAAACACCGTATTTTCAAACATTATGCATTACCATAGCTTCCTTACTCTTCAATAAAATGTATTATTATTGAAGGTTAATCGATTCGACTCGGATCAACACATCTTTTTTGTTCTTGCATCAACTTTGAATTATGTTAATGAAAAAAGTTTTACTATAAAAAACCGATTTTCAAAATATATAAATTACCATAACTTCCCTACGCTTTAATAAAATATATTAATATTATAGGTCAATCGATTCGTCTCAAACCAAGGAATCTTTTATATTCTTGCATCAACTTTGAATTATGTTAATGAAAAAAGTTTTACTATGAAAAACTGATTTTTCAAATATTATTAAGTGCTCAGAAAAAATGCAGCAAATATTTTTAGAAATCCTTCGGTCAGTTTCAAGATATCATTTGGGAAAATAAGCCCTCCAAATTTCATCAATTTATCTGCTACCATTTTCAAGTTATCGTGTTCACAAAAAAGCGTGACATCCACAAATCCACACACACATCCACACACACATACACATACACACACACATCCGGACAATTGCTTAGAACATTGTATTAGACATTTTTAAATTGGGGAAGTTTCAATTAAATGAATTTAAAAATTTTGGAAAATGTTACCATTACAAAGCTTCCTCTATGAGGAAGCAAAATTCCGAGTCCCAAACATCAGAAACTCCAGTTACAAAGTGAATTTCTAAACAAGATAATTCTTTGACAAAGTCACATCTGCGTGGTATCAAGGGGTTGCTTTTTAACATTAAGGGTAAGATCCCAAAATTCGGTGTTGAAATTTTTGAGGAGCCAAAAAATTAGAGACTCTAATTACACAGTAATATTCTGAAAAAGTTTTTTGACAAAGTCATATTCTGCGTGGTATAAAGGGGTTGTTATTTAACGTTAAGGGTTGGAGCCCAAAAATCGGTGTTGGTATTTTTAAAGAGCCCAAAAATCGGAGTCTTTATTTACAGAATAAAATTCTAAAAAAGATTATTTTTTGAGGAAGTCATATCTGCGTGGTATCAAGGGGCTGTTTTTTAACGTAAATGATTGGAGCCCGAAAATCGGTCTTGGTATTTTTGAGGATTTTTATAGTTGCTTAGAACCATATGGACCATCGACCAAAACGACTGACGTTTTCTAACCCCCTCATTGTCTTCGTAATTTACATTTCTCAAAGATGACTCAACTAATTCCTGGCTTTCAATTGTTACCAAAAATTGGATATTTATCATTTTTTTTAGTTTTCAGAATCCTAAGGTTCACCTTCCCGCAAGATTGACTTTTTCGATCACCCTCACTCTCTTAGTAATTTCAACATTAAAAGTGAATAAATAAATTACCGTCTTTAAATTTATGAATAATTAATAATTAGTTGGTAAAATTGACGTACTTCAGACCAAGTCAGTAGAAATTCGTTGTTAAAATTTCTTTATTGTCTTTAAATTGTTATAAACAATTCAGTGCTTTTAATTTTTGTATGGTACCGAGGTTCATCAAAATAGCAAATCCACCATATAATTTCGGCATTCTTCATAGCTTAGAATTATGAACTTTTGAAGGCGTCTCTTGGGCCCCAATTAAAATTTGTGAGCACCTTTACTTTAAAAAAAAATAAATTTTCTTGTACAAAATGCGAGCATACCATAGCCTAGCATCTCCACTGTTCAAAATAACAAAATACTACAAATTCAATTCCACCACAGGCTTGGTATTTCATCGGGTCTCAAATTCCGAAAAATCGCATTATCGCAAGTTATTTCTGCGCTACAACCATAAACACTACAAACCAAACCCTCTGTATACGGTCAGTACGAATTTACTGAAAAATAATCTTTTTTAAGATTTTACTGTGTAAATAAGGTATCTGATTTTTGGGCTCCTTAAAAACACCAAGCCCGATTTTTGGGCTCCAGCCCTTAACGTTAAAAAACAATCCCTTGATACTTGCAGATATGACTTTGTCAACAAATAATATTTTTTAGAATTTTACAGTGTAAATAGAGCCTCTGGTCTGGGATCCTGAAAAAAACCAAGACCGATTTTTGGACTTCAACCCTTAACGTTAAAAAGCATCCCTTTTATACCACGCAGATATGACTTTCTCAAAAAATAATTTTTTTTTTTAATTTTACTGTGTAATTGGGGTCTCTGCTTTTTGGGCTCCTCAAAAATACCAACTTTGATTTGTGGACTCCAATCATTTACGTTAGAAAACAGCCCCTTGATACCACGCAGATATTACTTCCTCAAAAAATAATCTTTTTTAGCATTTTATTGTGCAAATAAAGTCTCAGATTTTTGGGCGCTTTAAAAATATCAACACCGATTTTTGGGCTCCTATCCTTAACGTTTAGAAGCAACCCCTTGATATCACGCAGATATGACTTTCTCAAAAAATAATCTTTTTCAGAATTTGATTGTGTAAATAAAGTCTCTGATTTTTGGGCTCCTGCAAAATATCAACATTGATTTATGGGCTCCAACCCTCTAAGTTAAAAAACAAACTCCTTTGTACCATGCAAATATGACTTTCTCAAAAAATTATCTTTTTTTTTTAAATTTTACTGTGTGG
>CAKNYM010030204.1:0-16248 GCA_932195095.1 Andricus curvator
GTTTTAAATCTCTCGCTTTTTCAACTTGTAGCACAATATACTATTTTCTAACTAAAAATTTGACTATTTTACTTTTTGGTTAAAAGTTCAACTATTTAATAAAAATTCATGTATTTTATTAAAAATTCATCTTTCAGGTAAAAAATTATTCTTTTTGGTTTGAAAATTCATTTTTTTTGTTGGAAATATATTTTTTCAACTGAAAAATGAACTATTCTTTTCGGTATGTGGAAAATAAATATTCTCAATAATAATAATAATAATTAATAATAATAATATATACCATTAAGCCATTTCCCTTTCGGCGAGCCTCAAGGGGTAAGCGTGACACTACCCGATTCGGGTAGTGTTTCTAGGTGGATAGTTTCTTGTAGTAAATAACTACAAGTGTGGGCTCACCACACCCACCACCGCCAACAGCAACGCAGTAGTATCAGACGGTCACCCATCCAAATACTAACCGCGCCCAACACTGCTTAACTTCAGTGATCTAACGGGAACTGGTGTTTCCAGCGTGGTATGGCCGTTGACAAATAATAATAATAATAATAAATAATAAATAATAATAATTAATAATAATAATTAATAATAATAATAATTCATCTTGCTGAAAAAAATACATTAAAAAAATAAAAATCCAACTCCAGCCAAAAATGCCTTTGGACATATTGGGCTGTAGCCATCTTAAGCCTGAGACATTAATTTATAATTCATCTTGCTGCTTCAAAATATATTATTTTTAACTGAAATTTGAACTATTTTTTTTGGTCTGAAAATGTATCTTTTTGAGTTGAAAATTCAACGATTTGGATGCAAATTCATATATTGTGTTGAAAATTCATCTTTTAGGCAGAAAATTAATCTTGCTGTTTCAAAAATGTATCTTGTTAGTCGAAAATGGATTTTTTTAGCTGAAAATTAAACTATTTCATTTTTGGTAAAGAATTCTATTTTTAAGTTGAAAATTTAACTATTTGGTTGAAAATTTACGTATTTTGTTGAAAATGCAATACTTTTTTTGTGCAGATCGAATTTCTGCTGGACTTTCCTCTAGATTGTAATATCTTTGGATTTTTGTTTAATGAACATTTTTCTTACGTAAGATCTTTCGTGTGTGGATGACCCCAAAATATTCGGATTTTTTTCCCTGTTTATTCATGCACAGTACAAAAAGAAACATTCTAGAACATTCTAAACCATCCTAGATTATTCAGAATAATCTAAAAAATTTAAGAACATTCCAAATCATTCGAAAAATTTTCAAGAATGGTAGATTATTCTAAAACATTTTAGAACAAAAGAGACATAAATACTGTATCTACTGTGGTCATAATTGCAGATAAGTTACGCCTCCGGTTTGCTCTTAATCAGAAGAATTTATGCTCTCCATAAGAAAATTACTACGTGATACCCATATTGAAGATTGATCAAATTGAATTAGGATGATTACGCTTATTTAAATACAACAACATCCTGTTGGTCAGTTACGACATCCTGTAGTCCAATCTAAAGTCTAAACCTTCAAGAATCTACATCCGCATTTTCGTCCTTTTTCTAAGGCTCCAGGCTACTTTGTTTCCTATTGGTATCGGGGGTCGACAATCACCAATATCGATGACTTCGAGGCACATTTGTCAACCAACCACGAGACTCAAGGTGTGACATAAGAAACCCGTTTTTGTCTCGAAAGTATAAATATGTACTCCGTATACCGAGCAAATCTGGGAGTCTACAAATGAGAGTGGCCAGACAGGCTCAGAGATTTGTACATGCACATATGTCTGCGTCTTGCGCATTCCGACCCAGTTTCCATTTCAAATAGTAAAGGATGCCTTAGGACATATATGTATGTATATATGTAACATATAACGTATCCGGGAATTTCCAGGGAACTCAACTTGCAAAACTTTATATTCAGGATCGAAAATTATCAGGTCTGAATCCAATATTTCGGTTGGAAAAATATGATTTGCCAAACACCTCCAGCAAATCTGCAAAATATCGAATGTCCTCAACAGAAACATTTTGGGCTATTTTTGACATTTCTTATAATAAGGGAGATTTTTGAAGAAAATGGAGGAATAATAGGAGAATAAATTCTTTTAAATAAAATTAATGTAAATACCATATTGAATTCAATCTGAAACACTTTAAATTCCTAAAATTTTTTACCAACATATATGATTTTTCAGCACAAAACGACATATTTTCAAATTAAAAAGACAAATTTTCAACAGAAACCAATTAATTTTCAACCAAAAAGTTGCATTAACAACCAAATAGTTGAACTTTTAGGCAAATAGATCAACTCTGAAGCCGAAAAGATGAATTTCTTCGAAGACAGTTGAATTTTCAACAAAAAGGTTTATTTTCAAACAAGAAAGATGAGTTTTTTAGCATAAAAGATTAATTTTCTACCGAAAGACAAGTTTCTACTAGTTGAATTAAACGAGGAAAAAAAACGATTTTTTAACCAATTATTTGAATGCTTAACCAAATAGACGAATTTTCAATTAAGAAAGATAAATTTCAAACAAAATAGTTTAATTTTTAACAAACAAACAAACAAACAATTTTTTAACAAAAAAGAATGTTCAATTGTTCAGTTAAAAAAAATAATAAAAAAAAAATCGATTTTCAACCAGTTTAATTCAACCCACAAAGACGAATTTTTAATCAAATAGTTGAAATCTCAATCAAAAAGATGAATTTTCTACAAACAAAATTAATTTTCTATCTAAAAAGACAAGTTTTCAACAAACTAGTTGAACTTTTAACCAAATAGTTTAATTTTCAAGCCAAAAAAGTAATTTTTTCGCTAGACAGTTGAATTTTTAACCAAAAAAGTTTATTTTCAACCAACAAAGATGACTTTTTTTAACATAAAAGATGAATTTTCAATCCGAAACGACGAATTTTTAACAAAACAGTTTAATTTTCGATGAAAAAAATGACTTTATCAAAAAAGCTGAATCTTCAACTTCTTAGTATCAATAGAGGCGCGATGGAAATGATGCATTTTCAAGCAATTGGTCGAATTTTCAAACAAAAAAGATTAAAATTAAACAAAAAACAGTTGAATTTTCCATCAAAAGACGAATTTTCCACAAATTATATGAAACGAGAAAAGAAACGATTTTTTAACAAAATAGTTGAATTCTCAACCAAATAGATTAATTTTCAATCAAGAAAGCTGAATTTTAAATAAAACAGGTGAATTTCCAACTAAACAAAAATATATGTTGAATCAAACAAGAATGGTTAAATTTTTAGAGTGAAAAATTAATTTAAAAAAAAAAAAAAAGAAATTTTCAATCAGTTGAATTCAACCAAAAAAGACGAATTTTTAATCAAAGAGTTGAATCCTCAGCCAAGAAGATGAATTTTCAGAAAACAAAATCAATTTTCTAACTAAAAAGAAAAATTTTCTACAAAATAATTTAACTTTTAACCAAATAGATAAACTCCGAAGCCAAAAAGATGAATTTGTTCGGAGACAGCTGAATTTTCAAGAAGAAGGTTCATTTTAAACTTAGACAGATGTCTTTTCTACCATAAAATATGATTTTCCTACCAAAAAACGAATTTTCAACCAGTTATATGAAACGAGAAAAAAACAATTTTTTCACAATACAGTTGAATCCTCAACTGAAAAAATGAATTGTCAAACAAGAAAGATGAATTTTAAACAAAATAGTTGAATTTCAAACAAAAAAAGTTAATTTTAAACGAAATAGCTGCATTTTCTACTAAATAAGTTTTTCAACAAAAAAAAAAAAAAAACGATTGTTCAACAAACCAGTTGAGTTTTCAACAAAAAGAATTACTCTTTAACTAACGGCGATTTCTTACCGCACAAAACTGGTTGGTTAATTTTAATATCGAACCAGATTAATATTCTAACAAAAAATACGACTTTTCAACAAAATACATGATTTTTTCAACCAAAAAGGAAAGACTTTTCAACAAATAGTTCAATTTTCAACCAAAGATATAAATCTTAAAAAAAAGAATAATTTTCAGCAAAAGAGTTAAATTTCTGACCGAGAAAGATTTCTCAGTCAATAAGGAAAAAAAATTTCATCCGAAATGTTGAATTTTCAAGCCAAAAAGACGAATTTTCTACAAAAGATTCCAGTTTTTAACCCAAAAATATGAAATTTCAACAAGAAAATGTAATTTTCAACCCAAAAATATAACTTTTCTACCAAAATAATTCAATGTTCAACCCAGAAATGAGAGTTTTCAATCATATAAATGAATTTTCAACTAAAAAACATCAATTTGCAAACAAAAATAGAATAGTTACATTTTCAGTTAAAAAAATAAACTTTCAACTAAAAAAGATGAATTTCAACAAAATACATGGATTTTCAACAAAAAAGATAAATTTTTAACCACAAATAGAATAGGTAAATTTTCATATACAAAATAAACTTTGAATAAAAAATTGTTGAATTCGACAAAAAAGACAAATTTTCAATAAAATAGTTCGATTCTTCACCAAAACAGATTAATTTTTAACCAAACAGTTGCATTTTCAATTAAAAAGATCAAATTTCTACGATAAGAGATGAATTTTTAAACCAAAAAGGGAATTCTCAACAAAAGAGTTGAATTTTCAACCAATAAATATAAATAAGTCCCCTTATACGACCCCGAAGTCTAATTTTCAACAAAATACATGAATTTTGTACGAAATAGTTCAATTTTGAACTAAAGAAGAGAAATTTTGAACGTGGAAATTTAAATTTTCAGTAACAAAATCATTAAAAAAAATGGGTCTCAACTAAAATGATAAATCATCAACCAAAAAAGATTAATTCTCGAAGAAAAATGTAATTGTTGATATTTAAACCAAAACATATATATCTTCATATATAACTTCACCTGAATTTCCAAAATTACCTGACCGGCAAGCCTAATTAGCAAGTCTGTATAATGGTTAATGGTTAATATGGTTAAAACGTCGATCAAAATTTTAATATTCATCATTTTCTAAATATGAAGCAATTAACACAAATTGATTTATCAGGTTGCGTTCCCTTCTGACTTATTTATCATAATCGCAACGATAACAACCACAATATTTTAGTTTTATATCATTATATAATTTGGATGAATAAATGCCAAGCTAAGTGAATTTATTTATTCAAGCCAAACGTTACATAACTTTATTATTTGTCACTACTCGTACTTTTCTACTTTTCAACTACTACTTAATATCACGAATCATTGAAGACACTTTTTATTATCTGTATGACTTTTTGTCGTATACGAAAATAACGAACCGTTTGTAAATACTCGTAACTATCAGCACTTTTGAACAAGATTACTTCCCAACAGATTGTGTTGTAGTTGTTGTTGAGTCCGATGTTGATGATGGTGTTGAAGATGATGTTGAGGACGATGTTGTGGACGTTGTTGATGATGGTGTTGAAGACGATGTTGTTGATGATGTTGTTGAGGACGATGTAGTGGAAGTTGTTGATGATGGTGTTGAAGTCGATGTTGGGGTCGAAGTAGTTGAACTTTCGTTTAACACATCTCTACATACTGTAGCGCAATAAAATTGAGTTTTCAAGAAAAATAATCCAAATCCGTTTCCACATTTTTGAGCGCAGATTTCTCTATGTATAGCATTGATGGTCTCTTGCGAAAGGCCATGTTTTCTCAAATGTATTTCCTGCCAGTTTCCGAGAAAGAACGCCTGAAACATCATAGATTATTATTTGTTAATTACAAAATAAAATGACTTGTTGAATCATAGGAAAGTCCATAGATCATCTTCTACAACTTTTGCAAAACGATATAATCAAACGATGAGGAAATTTTACAGAAAAAAAGTATTTGAAGGGATTCATATTCTTACCTGAGATACGCCAAAAACCAAGAAGAGGATGGCAAGCGAAGACTTGAAATTGAACATACCCATAGTCAGACTGGTTTAGAATACAAGCTTTTAATACAAAATATTAGAGTGGAAGTATACTGCGAATTTTTTGAACGATTAAACACTACTTTTGCTGCATGCTTATATACTTCGTTCAGATGACTTCGGATACACATGTTTTATTGTCATTATCATTGACATTCATACATTTTTAACTGCTTAGAAGTATTTATCAGTAGAACAATTGTTAATCCACTATTGTAACAAATGACAGCTGTGTCATTTGCAATGCAGTTGGAGCAAACAAATTACACTTTAGATGGAATATCACGTATAGTTTAATGTGAACATTCCGTCTACGTAGAAGTGAGTAATTAAATTAAGAAACTTCAAAGAAGAAAAGGGTTAGTAATATGATAATTTGAAAACAAATGTTGAATTTGAAAAATATGTTAAAAATAAAAAATATTCTAAATAAGCCCACGTACATTCCAGTGCAAAATAAATCAAATTCAGAAAAAGACAACCTTATCAAATACACTCTTGAATCAAGAAAACAAATGTTAAATTTGAAAAATATGTAAAATATAAAAAATATTCTAAATAAGCCCACGTGCATTCCGGTGCAAAATAAATCAAATCCTGAACAACCTTAATAATTACACTCTTGAATCTAAATAAAACAAATAACTGAAAAGATTTATTTGTTGAACAAATTAGGTTGTTAACAACTCTAAACGAATAATTTTTAAGACTGTTATCACAACTACGAAAAGAAACTGCCAGCATTAACGAAACCGGCATAGATTTTATCATTCTCAGCAGAGTTTCAAAAATTGAAAGTGCATCTTTTCAGGTCGTCTATTTTGTTAGTTCTTGACCATTTCACAGGGGTCGTTATTAACTGTTTGTAGGAACTGATTGACTGTTGCTAGGGGTTTACATTGTTTCTTGTTTGGTGTCATTATTGCTATTTTTAAAGGCTGCTAATAATTGTTTATATTTTCCATTGCTAGAAGTTGTTATTGCCTATTTCGAGGGGGTTTTATTGTCCGTTGTTGGATGCTCTTATACTCTACATTGCTAGGGTTTGAGATTAGGGTTCTTACTGACTATTTCTAGAGGTTGTTATTTCCCGTAAAGAGGGTTTTTTAAATATCTGTTGCTTAATGTTGTTATACTGTCCATTACTAGAGCTTTTTATTAGGATTGATATTTACCATTTCTAGGGGTTGTTATTGCCATTCAAGAGGGTTTTTTAATGTCCATTGCTAAGAGAGGACATGTTGACTGTTTTTAGGTACTGTTGTAGGATATGCCCGTTGTTGGTTTTATTGCCCATTGTGTGGTTTTTTCAATTTCCGTTGCTCGGGGTTGTTATATTCTCCATTGCTATAGGGCTCATCATTATGTTTGTTATAGGGGTTAGTATTTCCCATTTCAATGGCTTTTTTAATGTCCATCTCTAGGATTCATCATACTCTGCTTTGCTAGAGCTTGTCGTTAGAGTTGTTATTGATCATTTCTAGGGTTTTTTATTCCTGTTCAAGAAATTTTTCTTAATGTCCTTTGCTAAGAGTTGTTATATTGATTGTTTCTAGGGACTGTCATTTTTTGGTTTCCAGGCCCAGCGACCACCCTCTAGGTGTTTTTATTGTTCGTTGCGACAGTTTTTTGTCATCTCCGTTCCTTAAAGTTGTTATATTTACTGTTTCTAGGGATTTTTATAATTTGCCTTGCTAGGACTTGTCATTGGGGTTGATATTGACGATTTCTAGGGGTTTTATTGCCCATTGCGAGGGTTTTTTTAATGTACATTTTTAAGAGTTATGAGATTTACTGTTTCTAGGGACTGTAGTTGATTGTTACTGGAGGTTGTTTATATTGTCCATTGCTGGGGCTTATCCATATTAATTATATGTTCATTGCGGTTGCTATTAAACGTTGTTCGAGGTTGTTATTATCTATTATAAATGGTGGTTATGGAGAGTGGAAAAAGGGTTGTCACTGACCTACGTTATGGGTTTCCGATGTCTTTTATTTGTGGTGATTGCAGACAGTTGTTGGAGTTTTTTTTTGTCTGTTACTTCGGTATTTATGGATCGTTGGAAATAGGTAGGGTTGTAAAATTTCATGAAACTTTGTCAAAATAAAAAGTTCCAAATATTAAGGCAGGAAAATTTAAAAAATATAAAAAATGCTATTAAGTAACAAATTTTAACATTCAATTCTGTAATAATATATAATAATATCATAGTAATGTTATTATCAACATTAATATAATGTGATATGATTATTAATATAAATTAATATAAATATTGAATCGCGTATCAATACGGCGCAATTACAGGCCCTAAAATGTTGCATAGCTCGATACACTTTTCGAAATGAAAAAGTGCGCAGTGGAAAATAAACTTTATTTTGTAGGAAAAATGTCTAGTTTTCTTAGCTAATATCTTAAAAGTATTGAAAATAAATCAAAATTCCTATTTATTTATTGCAGGCTTCACAGTCTTTCACATTTACCCCTCTTTTTAACTTTTCTCGAACTGAATGTAACCCGATAAGAAAATTCAACTATTTTTCTTTGAAAGTTCATTCTTTTTCGTTAAAAAGTTTCTTATTATATTTTTGGTTGAGCATTCATTTTCTTTGGTTGAAAATATAATTATTTGGTTAAAATGTGATTATTTTTCTGAAAATTCAACAATGTTGTTAAAAAGTCATCCTTTCTGTTGAATACTCACTGTTTTGTTAAATAGTCATTTTTGTTGTTGAAAGTTTAACTGTTCCAGGTAAATATTTTTCATATAATTTGAACATTTATTCATGTTTTTTATTTTTTTATTATTATTTTTTATTCAAATTTAACTCGTTTGTAGAAAATTCGTGTTTTTAACTTAAAACTTCAACAATTTGGTAGACATTTTTTTACTTTCTTGAAAAACAAATCTTTTTTGTTTCAAAATGCATATCTTTTCGTAGAATCTCAATATTTTTTGGTTAAAACTGCAAATGTTTGGTTAAAAATTAATCTGTTTTGGTTAAGGATTCAAATAATTTGTTGGAAATTCGTGTTTCTGAATGAATTTAACTGTTTTTGATTTTAAATTAAAAAAATATTTTTTTGATTGAAATATCAACTATGACCAATCAATTTTTTTGGTGAAGGATTCATCATTTTAATTGGAAATTCATCTTTCTGGTTGAATATGTAACTACTTTGTTTAAAAATTCATTTTTCTTTTTGTTAAAATGTACATTTTTCACTTAAAATTTATTTATTCCAGGTAAAGATTCATCATACATTCATCGCATCAAATATTTTGGTAAAAAATTCGCTTTTTTTATTTAAAATTATTTGTTTCGACTATGAAAATTTAACTATTCCAGTTAATGATTCATCATATAATTTCAAAATTTGAAAATTTATTTCTTTGGTCGAAAATGTAGCTTATTTTCTATCTTATCTTTTATTTCTATCTTATCTTATTCTTCTATTTGGTTGAAAATTACGTTTTTTTTAAATTTATATTTTTTGGTAGAAAATTCGACTGTTTTGTATAAAATTTGTCTCTTTGTTTTTAAAATTAATCTCTTTTGGTATAGGGAAACTACCCTACAGTAGATAATGATTTACAGTAGATAATCTTAATTAACTGGAAAACTGAAAAAAATGTTAATTACTTTTGTTAGTATAACGTTTCAGCAAGGATACTATATTTTCTAACGAAGTTTCATTGAAATTCGATAACTAATTAATGCGTTAGTGCAAAAAATTAATTTTTAAACTGAAAAAAAAATTTCACCTCTTCTTTATTCATACTTTTTAAATTAATGGAACATTTTTATGACATGTTTATACATTAGAATCGAAGCTTGAAGTTTAAAGAACAATATTTAATAATACAAAGTGTTCTTTATTTAATATTTATAAATATTTGAGGACTTTTTATTGGATAATACATTTTCCAACAGTAGATAAGCAACAGTAGATAATCGGAAAATTATAAAAAATGTCGGTGTCAAAATTGACAGCTCTGCTACTGCCTCGCAGTTGTTTTAAGCTCGAATTTAAGTTAAAGGTTGTGTTTCTTTATTTTGATTCGTGCAGTTTTTTAATTCAAATTCTTGTAAATAATAAACTGAGAAAAAAGTGTAAATTATTAGTTTTCAAAAAGCTCATAAATTTTAGTTGTGTTTTAAGGAGCCTTTCGGAAAATATATCAGTTTTAGGATTAAGGTATGTAAAAATGCTGCACTTTTCTGTCATCGCAAGTCAGGTTAAATTGTATGAAGATTAAACATCTCGTACCAATCGTACCAATCTCACGGTATATCAGAGAAAAAAATGTCAATAATTTAAACTCTTGCGATTTTTGTAAAATAATCATAGTTTCAACTATTATTTACTCAATAAATTGGTTTTAATAGTAAGTATACTAATGATAAATTATAATGATCCAGGATTGAGTATTCTATCTTGTCCAGAAGCAATACCAGAAACGATTATCTATTGATGGACAAAGGTGTCAAAATCGTACCCTTAACCAGGTCTAACAAAAATGTTTAATACAGCTAATTGATTAATTTCGTGATATTTTTTTCCTATAAGAATACTCAATTCAATATGTAAGCTTTATTTAACAGCGATAATCTTTGTTTATTTTTTAAAACTGATGCAGTTATATGCTGTTGAATTTTTTCCTATCTACTGTAGGGCGGTTTCCCCTAAATTAAATTTTTTTCTTAAAAATGCAACTGCTATGTTCTCTATAAATTTTAAACAGTACCTTTTTTTTACTAATATCAATTATTGAGTGAATTCGAGCTATGAATTAGTTATTTCTTAGATATATCAGTAAAACTGACTACTTTAGTAGTGAAAATAATTAATTGCGAGCTAGAATTCTTCACCGATTGAAATTAGTAAAAATTGTAACTGCGATTCAAATGTACAGATTTGAAAATGAATCGGTTCTGTTTTAGGATTCAACTATTTCATTGAAAATTCGTTTATTTTGGTTGCATTCAACTGTTTTTGAATTAAAATAAGAGCTTTTTTGTTGACATATCAACTATTAAATTTTTCGTTTAGAATTCGACTTTTTTAGTTCAAAATTAGCTTTCCAACATCTTTTCTAATCAAAATTAGCTAAAAGATGAACTACTTTGTGGAAAATTCATTATTTTGGTTGAAGATTCATAATTTTAGTTAGAAATTTATCTCTTCGGGTGAAAATGTAACTTTATTATTAAACGTTCAACTATGTGGTTGAAAATTCGTCTATTTTGTTGAAAGTGCAGTATTTTTACGTGATAGCCCTGGCGGACCGGCCGAACGCAGGCGTTCGCCGTATTCAGACGAGCGGTTCCCGGTTCCGATTACGGTTACGATTGACGGTCCGGTTCATGCGCACGGTGCATCGCTTTCACCCACGATTGCCGCCGTCACTGTTGTCTTCGTATATTGTGAAAAATATACTCGCCAAAAAAAGCGAAAATTGATGTGTATGCTTATGGGATTTATTATTATCACAGAAGAGAGTAAAAGAAAAAGAGGACAACGTAATGAGTGGGTGAAACGTTGCTTATTGCGTAGAAAACAGTATAGAATTCACGATAACCTATTTTTGGAGTTGTCATTGGAAGATCCAATGAAATTCAGGAGGAAAACATGTTATTTACTCGCAAAATATGAAATGGTTTTAAGTACTTAATAAAAATGGACAATATGAGAATTTTTTTATTTTATTGTATCGATACATTCGGAAATTGTGGATTTCGTTATAAATTTTAAAAAGCACATCATGTTTAAAACGAGTCACAATTCATTCGCGGATGTTTGAGAATGGATGTGGACTCTTTCCAACTTTTTTTGGATGCTGTGAAACCCTATATACAAAAGCAGGATACTAATACTAATATGCGATATTTGGCAACAGGTATTAGAATATATAGATTAGGGTGGGTCGAAAATACATACTTTTGGAATTCAAAATCGCTACAACGCGGAAAAGTAGCGTTTTGGGGTCCTAAAAATTTTTAATTAACTTGGAATAGATCGACATGTAGCTTGGTTACCCGCGCTCGAAAAAAAGGTTTCAAAAATTTGTTGTTTGCAGAGTTTTTAAATTTTAGTGAGTTTCAATTTTTCTTTACATACCTGGAGGTTAAAAAAGTCTTATCAATTTTTTTCGGATTTCAATCTATCATTTTGTGAGCGGTAATTCCTATTTAATTTACCACTGTTTTCGGAAATTTTCTTTAACACCTTTGCAAATAGGAGGAGAATTATTTGAGGTACATAAAAACTCTTTAGTGACAAAAATGCATTAGAAAAAAAATCCCCAAGCCGGAGGAATCGAAATTGGCAATACCGCGAATTTTTAAAATGTTGATTTTGGTATCTTATGATCTTATCTTCATAATTTGTAGTTTAAACATTTTTGTGAGCATGTGTGGGTTTTTTAAACATAGAAATACACTAGAAAAAAATCGACATTACCCAGGAATTGAAAGTGGAATGACAGCAAATTTTCTTATTTCGAAATTTTGTATCTAACAGAATTAATTTTTTTTATCTATAAGTTTAACATTTTTCGAGCTTGTGTGGAATTTTTCAAACTAGAAATACACTGGCAAACAAATCGACGAGACCATAAAATGAAAATGGGAAACAGAAAATCTTAAAAATGTTGAAGCGGTGTTTCTTTATTTTATTTTTATTTTGGTAGATCTTTTTTCTAGTGTATTTCTATGTTTAAAAACCCAAACATGCTCAGAAAAATGTTTGAACTACAAGTTACAAAGATAAATTCATAAAATACCAAAATCAGAATTTAAAAAATTCGCTGTATTGCCAATTTCGATTCCTGGGTCTTGTCGATTTTTGTTCTAGTGTATTTCTATATTTAAAAATCCACACATGCCCAGAAAAATGTTTAAACTACAAGTTATAAAGATAAATTCACAAAATACCAAAATCCAAAAATTGGCTGTATTGCCAATTTCGATTTCTGGGTCTTGGGGATTTTTTTGCTAATGTATTTTTGTCACTAAAAAGTTTTAATGTACCTCAAATAATTTTTCTCCTATTTGCAAATGCGATAAAAAAATGTCCATAACTTTTCCGCATTGTAGCGATTTCGAATTTCAAAAATATTCATTTTCGACCAACCCTAATATACATATTTATAACAAATTTTTTTTATGAATATGATCATTTTTTTGAGGTGAAACTCTGAACTCACTACACTGCACTTATCGCATTAGCGAATCTACCATATCTGGCATTATCAGAGAAGTCTGCTATGCGATAATTAAAATGTTAAAAGCGGATTATGTCAAGATTCTTACAACAGAAGCAGAATGGCGAGTAGTCGCTAATGAATTTGGAAACTTATGGAATGGCGACAACAGGTGACGAGTCACGTGACATTATCGACCGCTGTGATTGGCTACGATCAGCAACGATCGTGGCCCGGTCGAAATCGCCGCGGTTGAAAATAGAGAGAAACCTAAACGCGCAACCCGAACCGGGACCGGATCGTGCTGCGCGCTGATTGGTCGACGGTTCCAATCGTAACCGTAATCGGAACCGGGAACCGCTCGTGTGAATACGGCTTTTCGGCCGGTCCGCCAGGGAGGTTAGAAATTTGAAGTGTTTCCAAGTGAATTTAATATATTGTGAAACATTCGTCATTGCCCTAATAGCACGGAACGTTCCTGGGACGTTCCCGGAACGTTCCGCGGGAACTTTCGGAACGTTCCAGCGGAACGTTCCAGGAACGTTCCCGGAACGTGTAAAATGTCCGCCGCTTGGGAACGTTCCAGGAACGTTCCACTGGAACGTTCCAAACATAAATTAACGTTATTGTTATTATTATCAATAAATATCTCGTAAACCGTAAGTGATAGGTCAAAATCGATGTCAGTTTATGATACGGATATCATATTATAGTGTAGTATATGCGGTACTCAAAACTCAAAAATGACATCCATTTTTACCTATCTCTTACGGTTTACGAGATAATTGTTGTTAAAAATAACAATAATGGAAAGTTCCCCTCAGGTCCCAGTGGAAAGTTCCTGGAACGTTCCAGTGGAACGTTCCCAAGGGGCGGACATTTTACACGTTCCGGGAACGTTCCTGGAACGTTCCGCTGGAACGTTCCGAAGGTGCCCGCGGAACGTTCCGTGCTATTAGGGTGACTGTTGCTATGGGTTTTTTTCCTATCCGTTCTTCAATATTGTTCATGAACATCTCTCGAGATTTTTAATGACTATTTTTAGGTGTCATTTGGCCCTTATTGAAGCTCATAGTTAACGAAGCCTCAAATAAAAAAAATCGAGAAATTAAAATCTACCGTTTTCCAGTGTAACGGTACTACAGTCCTTTACAAAGGATTGATTAATTTTGAGTCGGAGTGTACGAACTGAACCGCTTTAATAGTTTGCTAAAATTAGATCCTAATCGATTTATTAAGTAAATGAAAGTCACGAGGTTATTAAAAAGTGAAGTGTGTAAAGGCTCACTAAAAATTAGCGTGAAGGTCGAAGGTAAAGTGGTTGTGCACGATTGCGCCTGTGACCTTTCACGCGGTTCTTCACTGGCGTTATGTTGATGGCCTATCGTAAGGCGCTGAGTGGCTGGCATAGTGATAGTTGATATCACGGGATTCTGCTACCAATGACGCCACAGAATACAAGCGGGTCGATAACAATGAGACCGTCCACAAATATTTTGCGTTCTACCCTTTTGTAACAATTTACCTACCTATTATAAGTTTTTACCGATTCCTATTTATTTATTGTACTGATAATATACAATTAGCTTTCATATTTCAATATTAAGGGCATGTGACACTTATGCGATTCTTACCTTACCGACATTTTTTTTGGACCATACCAATTTGACTGAAAGTTTGGCAAAATAAATAGAAAGGACTGATGAACGATGAACGTTTATAAAATAAATTTTTAAATAGGGTGGCCAGTCGTCCCGGTTTTCCGGGACATGTCCCGGTTTTTGGGTGTTTTGAGAAGCGTCCCGGTTTGTAGTAAAATGTCCCGGTTTTTGTCGAAATACCGAACTTGAAAAAAAACATTTTCCTACCGTTCCTTTTTTTACGAAAAATAACAAGTTTCCTTTATTTACAACATAGTAGTTACCGCCTCCAAATTACTGTTCATAATTCACATTCGTACGACTTGTATACTAATATGCTTTTCATAAATATAAAAAAGACGTGAGCAAACACCGTTAAATCAATTTTTCATGAATTCATTTTATTTTTAAAGCAGAGAGAACTCATTTAGACTCTTCTTTTGAATTCGGACTGAATTTTTAAGTTAAAACGTTGAGTGGATTAGAAAACAGACTTTTAAACCCGGAAGATTAATTTTTAATTAAATAGTTGAATTTAAATGAAAATAATAATTTTAAATTGAACAGTTGCATTTACAACCAAATAGTTGAGAACTTTCAACCAAATGGTCGAATTTTGACGCAAAAAAAATTGAACTTCAACCAAATAGTTAAATTAAAAAACCAATAAGACGAATTTTTTAAAAGATAGTTAAATTATTATCAACTTGAAAAGTTGAATTTTCAACAACAAAAAGATAATTTTCAACGGAAAAGGATGAATATTCAAGCCAAAAAGACGAATTTTCAACCTGAAAACATTATTTTACTACTAAATAGTTGAATCCTCAACAAAAAAAGATTAATTTTCAACCAAGAATATTAATTTCTACAAAAAAGATAAATTTTCAACAAAATACATGAACCTTCTTGTTTGATACATGAATTTTTCTTGTTGAAAATTCATCATTTAAAATATCAATCTTCAACCACAATAGTTGAACTTTCGACCAAAAATATGAATTTTCCACCAAATAGTTCAATTTCCTACCAAATTGTTGAATTTTCAAGACAAAAAAACGAATTTTCTATCAAACTTGTGAATTTTCAACCAGAAAATATGAATGTTGAACAAAATAGTTGAATCCTCAACTGAAATAGATTAATTTTTAAACAAGAAGATAATTTTCTAAAAAAAAGACGAATTTTCAACAAAATACGTGAATTTTCAACCATATAGTTGAATTTTCAACTAGAAAAAGTCAATTTTCAATTAAAAATATCAATTTTTAACCAAAATCCAAAAAATATCAATTTTCAACAAAAAAGTTTATTTTCAACCATACAGCTTAATTTCCTACAAAGTTGTTGAAGTTTCAAGCCAAAGAGACGAATTTTCTATAAAACAGTTGAATTTTCAACCCAAAAATATTAGAAAAAAAAAAGATTACTTTTCAATCCATACTGACGACTTTTCTATCTAAAA
>CAKNYM010030204.1:16258-47834 GCA_932195095.1 Andricus curvator
AAAAAAGATTACTTTTCAATCCATACTGACGACTTTTCTATCTAAAACAAGAATGTTAAAAAAATTGAATTTTTGACCAAAACAGATAACTTTTGAACAAAATAATTGAATTTTCAACCAAATGGTCGATTTTTCAAATAAAAGAGATTAAGCCTAAAAAAAATAAGTGCGCAAGAACGAATTTTTTGTCAAAATAGACAAATGTTCAACAGATAGTTGAATTCTCGACAAAGGAGTCGAATATTCAACGAAATAATTACATTTTCAAACAAAATAGTTTAATTTCTTTACAAAAGATAAATTTTCTACCAAGATGATTAATTTTCTATAAAAAAGACGAATTTTCTATAAAACAGTTGAATTTTCAACCCAAAAATATATCAATACAAAAGATTATTTTCAATCCGTAATGAAGAATTTTCTACCAAAAAAAAACGAATGTTAAAAAAAGGTTGAATTTTTCACCAAAAAGGATAACTTTCGAACAAAATAATTGAATTTTCAACCAGATGGTTGAATTTTCAAATAAAGGAGAAAAAAAGACACTAATTTTAAAACAAGTAGTTGAATTTTTAAATAAAAAAGATAAGTTTTCAATGTAAAGTGGAAAAGTTAAATTTTCAGTAAAAGTAATTGAGATACAACAATAACAAAAAAGATTTTTTCACAAAATAGTCAAATTTCCAACCAATGAGATGAATTTTCAACAAAAATAATGAATCTGCAACCAAAAAAGGAATTTTTTACAAAGCAGTTCAAATTTGAACCAAAAAAGACCAATTTTCAACAAAAAAAGATGAATTTTTAACCAAAACGAATCAACTTTCAACCTAAAGTAGTTGGATTTTCTTATTTGGTGCTAATAATTAGTTCGAATTTAAGTTTTATGTTCAATTTTAAACGCTATTAATTAAGATTTTTCTCAGATTAAAGTTTTAATATGAAATTATTCCATGTTTAATGTTCTCAATTAAAATAATACAATTTTGTTTAGCTTTTAATTTTAATTTTATATATTTCATTGCGATGCAAATTGAAACTAAGTAGAGCGAACCTTTGAGAAAAACGAAAAAATGTCGATGAGTCGCATTTTTCTTCAAAAAGTCGCACGATCCGAGCCCTGAATTTTAAACAAAAGTCAAAACAAAAAACAAACAAAAAAGATTTTCGGAAAAGAAGATTCGAAACTGGATCAAGGATCCTCACTTTTTTAAACCATTGGAAGTAATTCAATTTTGAGCTTTTGAGAGACCCTCGTTTTCCCTTCCTAAGGATTGAGTTCCATTTCTGACATAAACCATTAACCATTAACATTTTTGACATAAAATTTTTCATTTTGCGATTCATTGGGGGGGGGGGGGGGCCCGGAAAATATGTGTCCCGGTTTGGTGAAACAGAAATCTGGTCACCCTATTTTTACAGTTTTACCAACAACAACAAATTTCCAGTTATTTTTTTTGTGATTTTGAAAAATTATTAGTACACAAAGGTTCCATAGTCCCTTTTCTTTATTTTCCCAAATTTTGAGCTCGATATCTCATTCCGTGTGGAATTGATTGGTCCAAAAAGAATGTCGGTAAGGTAGGAATTGGATATGTTTCACATGACCTTAAAACTCTTTTACAGAAGCCTCACTAAATAGATTTAAAAATCGAATTTGTAACTGGTAGGAAAATGTATCAAATTTTCAACGTGAAGCTATTTAACTAAATGTAAAATAATGAAAGATCCATCATTTGAGAGGATTTTTCATAAGTTATTACTAAGAATTTTTCCAGGGGATGAATATAAATTGTTTTTAGGATTTGAAAGTGAAATATTAGGTGTAAATGTGTCAAAATTTAGTGGTTTGAAATATATTTGTTTATAAAATATTCAAATTTAAACATTTTATTGATTTATTGAGTTGAGAAAAGTATAGTAACAGGTCATGCAGGTTTCATTTCTTCCCACTTGTGATATTCTGAAGAAAAAATATCGTATCTGCAGAAGGTAATGCAGATACTTAAACTTTGAGCTTATTTATCTTATCTACTCTCGACGATCGATGTCGTTGGCGACTCCTTCTGCACATGTGCGGGCAGCAATAGGTAGATCCTTCAACTCAAGGATCACTGCGCACTTTGCAGAGGTACAAAATCTCCTAAGCATTATATTGTGCTGAAATATAATGACATAACAAACAAAAATTACATACATGAGGAAAGTAAAAAATTTCGTGGATAAAATACTAAACATTATGAGATGATTAAATTAAAGTAATAATCTATTCAAACGTATTGTGTTTTAATTTAATTAATTTTTTAAATAATTGTTTTATACATTATTATTTTTAGAGTTTTAGCAGAAATGTATGTTTTTATAAACTAGATAATTACAATAATAACTGATGGTGAACGGACACTGATCCGACCTCTAACTTTCCAATCTTCATAAACTAGATAAACAATTTCTCCCTCATTTTACTAGAATATTGTTACCAGGCAAGGGGTAGTTTTTAATCATACTTCACAGAGTGATAACACCAGGATATTGCAGGAATATCGCGAAATATACGGGTACTATGCCATTGTTAAAAATGGTAATGCAGACTGCTGTTTGAATACTTTTGGATCCATTTCTGAAGGTTTCAATTTTTTACAATAAATTCCGGTACTGCCGATGATACGATTTTTTGTCTGTTTCTAGCGGTTTTGTTAGGATTCATTGTTGTTGACTATATTAAAATCCTTGTAGGTAAGCATTTTGTAATTATCCTTTGACCTTTGTTATGAAATTTTGTTGTTATTGTTGACTTAGTTAAAGCTTAAGAATTCTGTTATTATCCTTTGGTATGAAGTTTGTTCCTGGCATTTGCTCAGATTATATTGATATAATTTTGAAAGATTCTTTAGGCCCATTAATATGGTTCTTGTTTTCCTTTCCTGTGGATGTTGTTAATGTCAGTAGCTGCGAAAATACACGGAACAGCTTCTATGGACTTTATTAGAATTGAGTACTGGTGAACTTGTTAGCGCCCTTCAGTAAGCATTTTGTTATTATCATTTGACATTTTCTATGAAGTTTTTTTGTTCTTATTGACTTAGTTAGGGTTCAAGTCGTTAAAGCTTAAGAATTCTGTTATTATCCTCTGGTATGAAGTTTTTCCCTTGGCGGTTGCTCAGACTATTGATGCAGTGTTTAAAGATTTTTGGTCCATTAAGGTAAACGTCCCAGTAATCGCCACCATAAGAGATTTCATTGACTTCAAATATTTCGAAAATTGTTTTGGATGGATTAGTTAAAAAATTATTGGTACTGATTGAAGCATTAAACATTCTAGAATATTATAAAAATTGGTTTTACATTATATTTAATATTACTTCTTATTGATAAACAATTAAAAGTAAAAAAGCACCGATGTCCCAGTCACCGCCATTTCCGAATCTGCCATGTACTAGTAATCGCCAGTCGTTTCCCAGTCTTCGCCAAAAAGGTTAAGTTTTCTTGAAATCAGTTTTTAGTGATTTGGACGTGTATTGCAACCCAGCTAACCTGTTACCATCCTGAAAGGTTCCTGAATGATCACATGTTATCAGAGGAATTGTTACTTGTATCTCAGTCTCCTAGCAGGTAACGGCATAATCGCCGTAGTTTACTAGGGAGGCTTGTTTGCAACCGTTCCCTGTCAGACTAGTAACATGGCGGCAACAGCCGGCAGCGATCTTCATTTATACATATACATTTTTCTTTATATTATGCAGTATAGATTAATGTTAGGTAATTAAAAACTACTCAATAAATATTAACTTCACTAAAAAATGATAATAAACTAAAAAATTGCTGATGAAATCACTATAATAGTCATGCCAATATTTTACATCACCTTTTTTCAGTTTTAAGCACTAATTTATATTACGATTACTTTTCACGCAGTAACAAGTCAGTTCTCCGATTTCATTTCACGCCTTTTTGAAATTAATTAAATCATTATTTGTAACGAAATATGGAAATAAAATTTTGACAGATTCGTCCCGCGATTACTCCAGCAACTATGCTTTTTAAATGTCCCTATAATCGCGCCCGATATTTCTCGAACGGGAAGGTACTAAATGAAGAATTTGCTTAATTTTATGAAACAAAAATGATCTTTCATTAAAAAAAAAATAATTTTCGTCCCAATCAAGTAATTTCTTGACATATTAAAAGCTTAAACAAAGAAACGTCTTTCATAACCTAAATGTTAAGCTATTTTCCACGTTTCGTGATTCATGGCCACCGGCAATACAAATCAATTTTTTTTACCCATGTGCACTATTTGTACAAAAAAACTAATTTGGTTTCCATGACAAGCACTGTTCAAACTTACTTAAAAATATTTTAGGAATGTATTTTAATGCGGAAAATACTTACTTCTGGCGTTTACACTTCAAAACTGGCGATTACTGGGACCGCGGGGATTACTGGGACGTTTACCTTACTAGGGTTCTTCTCATTCTTTGCTGATGATGTTGGTATTGTCAGTTGCTATGATGATATTTGGGACAGCTTCTATGGATTTTGTGAGAAGCGAGTACTGTTGATCCTGTTAGCGTTCTTCAATAAGTATATTGTTATTATCATATGTCCATTGTTCTGAAGTTTTTTGTTGTTATTGACTTAGTTAGGGTTCAAGTTGTCAAAGCTTAAGAATTCTGTTACTATCCTTTGGTATGAAGTCCCTGGCGGTGGCCCAGAATATTGATAGAGTGTTTAAAGATTTTTCGGATCATTACTGGGGTTCTTGTTATCCTTTGCTGATGATGTTGGTATTGTCAGTTGCTATGATAATATTTGGGACAACTCCCATGGATTTGCTAGAATTGAATAATGTTGATCCTGTCTTTCACTAAACATTTTGTTATTATCCTTTGAGCATTATTATGAAGTTTTGTTGTTGTTATTGACTTAGGGATCAAGTTTTCTAAGCTTGAGAATTATGTTATTATCTTTTGGTATGAAGGTTCTCCCTGGCGATTACTTAGACGACTGATACAATATTTATAGATTTTTAGGCCCATTACTAGGGTTCTTGTTAGTCTTTCCAGAGGATGTTGGTATTCTCAGTTACTATGATGATATTTGGGACTGCTTCTATGAATTTGGTTAGAACTCAGTACTGTTGATCTTTTTAGCGTCCTTCAGTAAGCATTTTGATTTTATTGACTTAGTTAGGTTTCAAGTTGTCAAAGCTTACGAATTCTGTTATTATCCTTTCGTATGAAATTTGTCCCAGGCGATTGCTTAGACTATAGACTATTGATACAATGTTTAAAGATTTTTAGGCCCATTACTAGGTATTTTCATTTGTTACGATGATTTTTGGGACAGCTTCTATCGATTGAGTTAGATTTGAGTTGATGTTGTTAGCGTCCTTCAGTAAGGATTTTGTTATTATTGTTTCCAAGGAAGAGTGTGGATCCTTTGTCAACAATTTTTTTTATTTTTTTTTTTATTGGGAAGTTTTTGTCTCGGGCCGTTATTGGGATATTTGGTATAGTCTATGCTATGGGGATCTTGGGATCATAGTCAGGGATTTTGTTAGCTCTAATTGGGTTTATCTTTTTTAAGCTCAATTGGTAAGGACGTTGCTCCAGTTTGTTGCAGGAAGGCTGTCAATGGTCATCTTTAGCAGTATGCTTAGTCCCGTTGCTTCGACTTTATTACATTTAAATATTCAGGTGATTGTTAATGTATGTTGATAGACATTTTTTAGGAACCATTGTTATAAATTTGTTAAGGTCCTCTAATATCGATCTTCTTATCACCCTATGCTAGAAAGACTTGTTCTAATATTTTGTTAGGAAGTTTCTGCGGGGCTATTTGGGGATTACGCAGTAAGAAATTGCGCAGTTTATAGATATTGCGCAGTTCGCTGTTAGGAAGTTTCTCATAGTCTGTTTAGCCGACAAACTTTTTATGATCAGCTTCTAAAAAGATTTCTGTATACTTTGTCAATGATTCACAAGAGGGTGACCCATTTTCGATAAAATTTTAAGTCATTGGACCGGAAATCTGCTGCCCGTTCTCTGGTCTAAAGCTGTAGATAGATGCTGTAATACTTGATGCAGAAGGTGGATCATATCTATTATCTCCAATCCTTTTTCTTCATAATTGTTCAACGAGACGTCATAATCTCGGTATAAGGGGTTTCCTGTAGCCCACATTCTACAAAAGCTTAGAAAAGGAATCTCTGTGCTATAGAATAGGCAGTGTTTTCTTTAGATTTGTTGATCTTTATCCTTCCGAAGAATCGGTATCCTTTAAAGGGCCACGAGGCGTATACGGCGCTTGCGTGGGTGATACGGGAAATTCTGTGTGGTGGGTAGGGAACTCCGTCGCGTCGCGTCGGTACTAAGTCGCCTCCTCGACGTTTCTCAGGGGGGTTGAAGCTCGTGTGGGAGTAGGGCTGCGAGTGGCGTGGGGTGCATATCCGAAGGAGGAAGACGGAGAAGTTGGGAGGGTGAATCGGGTGTAGAATGTAGAAGTTCCGTGGCGTTGGTGTGGTCGGTATGGATGGAGTCGAGGGTGGCGTAGCGTAGAAGCGTAGATGGATAGGCCGAAGGGGGTTGAGGAGAATTTGTTGGAACGGGGAAGAGACTAGAAAGGGATAGAGCAAACCAGAGAGTCGACTCGGATATGAGGGTGTCGCGCAAGCCAGTCACGCCGAGGTTTCCATGGCAACGACAAGCGATAAATCAACCCGCAACATCCCCGAGTACCGTCAGATAAAATCCCATACACGTTTGTATGTGTTACCGACTGGTAACTGTTCCCAAAAAGTTTTCACCGTCGATTTATGCTCTCATTCTAGCTGCCCAGCCTCGAAGAAAGAGAGGAAGAAGGAGAAAGGAGACGAAAAAACTTATTTCTGCGTCTTATTCGCTGCTGAGTAGAACCCCATTCTCAATTCTCATGGTGGGTACATTCCGCTTAACGCACCTTATTGTTCGCCCAGTTCTCGTCGAACTTTCAAGGGAAACAATTTATTGAAGGGTAAGCAATGCTCGCGTGAAGCCATTAAATTCTTTGTCTGGAGGGTATTTAGATTCCATCTAGATTTAGAGAGAAAAGGAGTAAATTGATAAACAGGAAGGTTGATTTAGCAATTTTCCAGGTCAATCAGTCGAAAACTTAAGACGACAGATTTGTGGTATCTAATATTTGATGCTAAATGGGTCAAGATCCCGAATTGTATCGAATTTTATATGATATATGATGTTATGGGTTATCTGAAAATAATTTCATTGGTGAAATATACGAGTAGTCTATTTCTGTAACGACTTGTGTTTGCAATTTATTGCGGATAAAATGTTTTGAAAAATGAGACATCCAATCACACCTGCCATATTTGTCAAATCATAACTCCAAACTTCAATTCATCATAAATGTCAAAAAAATTATATGAAAAGTACTATGAATAAACGCAAAATAAAGGCAGAGAATGTGCCTAAAAAAGCTTCCTCTTTAAAGAAAGAAAGGCGCAAGCGGATAATTTTGGATCAATGTGTGGGAAATTCCATTTCAAGTCAACGCACCCTTCTTCCTCCAGGCCTTCATATAACACAAGGTTAGACGCAGAACCATTTATCGTCACAGTGTGAATATTTTTTTCTGATGCCTACACAACCGTCGGAAATTTTGGGTACATTGACATTTTAAAAATAGGTATTTTATTATCATCGCTATCATATTGTACTACTTTATTACACATTAGTCTAGATTTTCAACAGGTTGAACCGCAACCAAAAATATCTAACCATTACTCTTTTGAGTTTGAAAAGTTCAATTTGTAATATTTTCAAGTATGAAATCATTTAGTGTACAATGGGTTGTTTCTATTTCATACAGACAAAAACATACTCGTACAAAGGTGAAAAAATGCAAAAAAAAATTTTTTTAAGCGCTCTTTTTTTTTAATTTACATGATATATGCGCTTGAAATAACTTTTTAAAATATCATAAATTTTAAAAATTACTTATCTTGAATACAAAAACATAAAATCCTTTTTCATTTTTGGAATTTCATTTGAAATATTGACATAAAATATATTGAAAGATTGTTCTTTATTGTCTTTCCTCCTACCTGTTGACCTTTGAAGGGAAGTTCGAAATGCCATTTTGCTTTCTTTGTATCAAAAACTGAGCGAAAACACCCCTGTTAAGCTAATCTCGCAACGCTACTGACGTCATAGAGCCCCTCGTGACGTAGAGCTACTCCAACGCGACGTGACGCATTTTGCGGCTACCTTGAAATGTGAAGTACGCATTTTTGTACCCACGCAAATTTACTTTAGAACCCTCAAGCACAGAATAAAGCTCTATTTTTTATCATTTAGTGCAAACATTTTTAAAGCTTAATGACATAATTTAATCAAATACAATAAATTTCAGATTCATTTATATCTATTAGAGTCTGAAAAACAGAATCAAGTTTGAATTAGCTTCTTTTTTGAGCTGTTGAAGTGCCTTCATTTTTATAATATTATTATATCACAATATCAACCGAGGATTCATTCATATATTACGGACGAACCCTTAATAAAAATATATTGCAAAAAACGTCAAATTTCTATGTTTTTGAAAAATTGGGATAACTCTGGAAATAATTGACATTTTTCAATTTTCTTTAGTTAATTTAAAATATAAGTCTCCATAGTATTTTGCTAAATTATGAAGATATTTTTAGAATTGTTTCCCTAAATTCTACCCTAGGGTCGAACTTGGTCAGGGTGTCTATTTATTCTCGTCCACCAAATTCTCGGTTATTTCCTGGGGTTTTCCGATTTTTTTGCCAATTGTAAATACCAAGTCTCCCGCTACTAGAAGCACGAAAAAAACGCATTTAACATACAAGGTTTTCCTATGTAATTTTATGCAATATGGAATATTATTATATTTAACCAAAATAATATTTTATAATTTATGGTGTCGAGTAGTTCTGCGCAAATTTGGTCAACAAGACAGTTGCTATATTTTAGAAACATATCTTTGGTCAATTATTTCTTGTATTCTTATTGGTAAATAGTTCTAAGATATAATTTTTAATGTTTCTGGTATTAGCGATTGAATAATGATCAATTATTGATGAAAATTACAAAAAACTATTTCAAAATGTTTATTATGTCAGTTTAATTATAATTAGAAGTTTTTATACCATAGTCAATATAAAATTCACTTAGTGTTAAAGTCAATAATTTTTATAATGGTTTTTTGTATCAACTCTTCAAAAATTAATCAATAATTAATCGCATAAACTTCAAAACCTTCAAAATATCTATTATATCTATTATCTTAAAATAAGTTTTTTTAATACAAAATAATAAAAAATGTTCCCAGAAATCTTAAGAAAATGTATTAATTCTCTTGAAACCTTCCAAATTCTTCAAAAGCTTTTTTTCGAAATTTTCCGGAATCTAAATTTTGTTCGAAATGTTTTTAAATCTTCTCAAGGCTAAAATATTTTCGAATTTTTTCAAAAATTTTCGATATCGTTAAAAATAATTCAGTTTTCCTTAAAAAAATTAGGAACCTGCAAAATTAAAAAAATGATGTTAAAATTTTCCAGATTCTTTTTCGAAATATTCTGAAACATCCAAAACTTGTCATTAGTCCTTGAAAATAAAACCAGAGTTGCTTCCCATTATTAAAAATTAATTTGCAATTAAAATTTTATGAATAATGTTTAGGAACATTTAGAAATAAATTTGATAATGAAATAAAATAATTTTTTTTTTAATTTTTCGTATACAACATTGATGGTACAGAACATTCGTGCTCTTTATTAATAGATAAGCAAACTGAAAACAACCACTAAAAGTCACGCTTTCTAAAACAATCAAGTCACATTTTCCAAAACTTCAAATGTGATTTCCGGTTCGAATTCGTATTTCCAGTTAATTCTCGGGTTTCCCCGGTTTTATTTCAATTCCCGGTATTCCCATGTAGTAGACACTCTTTTGGTGTAAAAAAGTCGTAAAATATTAAATAATGATTGCACTCACCAAATGATTTTACAAATTTCAAAAAAATAATATTTTTGTAAATATTGCTAAAGCTTCGTAGAAAATCTGGATGTACTTACGTTGTTGGCTTTAGGGTCAGGTGAATTGAAAACAATTAAATTGCTTCAAACGTTTCGGCACATAATTGTGGCCTTCACCAGTAAATTTTATTATATCCGTAGAAATTACATAATTTCTTGTAGGTACGCAACTTTACAATTCAAAGTGTTATTCTTTGGTTAATATCTCAGTCGTGAAATTATATAAGATTGTTGGAAAAGTTCGAAGCAATTTAATTGTTTTCAATTCACCTGACCCTAAACCTATCAACGTATTTCAACATTTTCTACGAAATTTATCATTGAGGATCACTGTAAAATTTCCTAACAATTTAGAAAAATACTTTCGAGACTATCCTTTGAAATAAGTCAAGGAACTCAAAAAATGTTAAATATTTCCAGAGTTATTCCAATTTTTCTAAAACATTGAAATTTGACGTTTTTTACAACATCTTTTTATAATATTAACATTTTGTCCCTATCTGGGGAAATTATGAGGTTTCATGAGAGGCAGAATTTTATTACCTTTCGTGATATTGCGAAAAAATGTTCTTGTTGTTAATATTGTAAAAATTAAGAAGCTGTAGGAAAAGTTTAAAAAACAAGCGTGTAGATAATTTCCGCCGGTAATGGATATTTCCAACATTTTAGATAAAATATTACAGAGGAAGCTGATCCATAAATAAGGTATGAAATATAAATGTGAAGTGCCTAAATAAATTATATACAAAACCCACAGAAGTTCAGAAATTCGCTCTTTTCCATTAACTAAGTAGAATATGCTTCCACCTGATGTCAGCAGTATTTTGTTGTATGGTTGAGCACGTTCGATGATCAAGAGGCACCTGTTGCTCTTTAATTCAAAGTAAACTTCAATCTCCATACACTCAATGATATTTAAATTAATTATTAAGAAACGATTTCCTCAAGCTAATATAATTTATAGAATTTTCTGTCCAACTAAGTGAATAAGTAAATGCGTCTGCGGAAACTACTTAATGTTCCAACATGCACTTCAAGAGTACTTCCTACAAGTAACGGAATCGGTCAAGTGTGTAGTCTATTTTTCCACTAAACGATGAGCGTAGTAGTAGCCATAGCATGAATAAACTATTAATTGCATTATATATAAAATTACGATGTGGGCTATAGACTCCTATAGGAAAGTAGCCCTATCATTAAAGCGATTGGTACTGAAGTCCCCTACACACGAAAGGCACGTGTCCTCCATCTCACTAAAAATCTCACTCCTCTTTGTTAACACTATAGGAAAAGCTGTATGTGTTCCAAATAAAAAAATCGATCTACGCATCAGTTCGCACGGTCTCAAGTTCACTAAAATATATAACAAAATGATTGTTTGTAATGAAACAAACTTTTAAAAAATGGAACAAAAATTTTGAACTATACTTCTTTTCTCCTAATTTAAGGAAATCCAGATTTTGAATATCCGAATTCAGCAAAAGGCAAATCAGTTTGACCCTTTTGCGAGGGAGTATCTTTGAATGTCGAGATCTAAAGGAGGAGAATATGGGATCTTTGACCACAAAGGGTATTGCTGGTGCTTTGACTTTAAAATAGGAATATCGGCTCTCTGTAAATGGCCTCCAGGTTGTCCATTTGATTTCGGGTCCCTCAAAGTGGACGGATAGAATGATAATCTGAAGGAAGCTTGGTAGTTGGTACGTATTGATCTGTCGGTCGGGTGTTACTGCGTGGTATGGCTGGTTGGTGGGCTGGATAGGTGGGTGGTTGTGCCCTGGTGGGTGAGGGTGGTCGGGCATGGGATGGGAATGAGAATGGCGATTGGGGTGCGAGGGATGGAATAGGGACGCCACTAGCTAGAGCTTCTCCTCGCGCTCTTGCCTCTTGCCATGTTGAACATAGAGCAGAGCGAGAGAAACGATTATGGGCTACCATAGGGTAGGAGGAAATAGGGCGTCGGTATGAGATTGCCAACAATCCCCGTGAACCACACCACTTGATTTTCTTACTCTGCATCCTTAAAGCACATCAATCGATCAGATCTCATTGTTAGCCAAATCTCAGACTACTGGACAGTCAGGTGCAGGTAACTGCATTATCCACCTTGTACAGGGTTTGGTCCAAGAATTTAAAGCAGTACATTGTAATATTTTTAAAACCTTTCAAAGATCGTGATCACTGTCATCTTATATCTGAATACCGTGGTGCGGCACATCAAACTTGCAATAAAAATTATAAAGAGACTTATTGAACTTTAATAGTTGTATATAATTTGTCTAGTTATATGGTGCTTTGTACAAATTCTGCGCAAATTCATGATATATAATAAGGTAGAATAACTTTATAGTTGATTTTCCCACATTTTTGTTCAGTCTCCCTTTTTAAATAACATTTACTTGTGCAGATGTCTTAAATCTTTTGCTGCTCATACCTTTAGATTCATCTTGCGTTAACTTTCCAGCACGAAGAATTTCAAACTAATCCTTAACATCAAAGCAATTGGCTGAGTTCATCGTTAATTCAATTTTGTACCACATTAGGCCACTTCAATTAAGTGTGCTCTTTTTATTAACGACTTTCTAACTTTGAGACACTATGAAGCAAGCTTCTTTGGCCTTGAGAAACTGTCTGTGAATATTCTATTTTTGACCATGAAAATATGGACATTTTGACACCAATTTAGCATCGAAACCATATGTTAATATTCTTGAACTCTATATATTTATATAGCATTCTATACATTCAATAATAAAATTGCAATCACCTTTAGTATTAGCTTCGAACTTTACTGTGCCTTTCTAAATTGCATTCCAGGGGAAAAAAGATGCCGAAATGATTTCACAACTATTGCATCAATTATGAACGATTATATATTTAGGCGTTACTTTCACAAGAATTCTAATTGCAATACCAACATAGTTGACGCACTGAAGCTATCAATAATCCACTTGTTGAACAAAGAACATATGTGCAATTGTATATTTTTATTCATAGTTTTTTTCTCTCTTTCTGAATTCAACTATAAATGCTCCAGATTTTTCGAATAAGATTGCAATAATGTAAGATTGAATTTTCAAAAGATTAGAGATTCAAAAAAAATTTTGTAGAAGTTATCGGGGTCTTATGGAAAAATATTATTTTCTCAAAATCTGCTCAACCGATTTTGATGTCCAAAAAATAAAAAGTGTGCGCTGTCCCCACACGGATTTGGTCCAGATTTTTTGAATAAAATAGCAATAATGTAAGGTTGAATTTTCAAAAGATTATAAATTCAACAAAAATGTTGTAGAAGTTATGGAGGTCTTATGGAAAAATATTATTTTCTCGAAAACGGTTTGAACGATTTTGATGTCCAAAAAATATGTTGTGGTTCACAATGGAAAAACACTAGAAAAAAATGATGGCATTTTTGTTGTTAAAGAAACCTTTACAACCAAATTTTCAAAACTTTTACGAATTTTTTTGTATGGGATGTACTTGAGATACCACCATCAAGTTTGACTAAAAAAATCTTTGACTTAACCATTGTAACATCTTCAATTTCCAAAACTATTAGAAGGGTAATTCATGGTTAAAAAGTCAATGATTTTGACCTACCACTTGTGGTTTTCCGGGCACTGTACAGTGGGGCAAACAAAGTACTTTTAGACATACAAAATTGTAACCTACAGTTTAAGAATATATAAAAAAATCTTAAATCAGTGAAAGAACTATCTGATTATGATTTACAGTGGGAGAGAATATTTGAAAAAACAATTTTCATACCAGTAATAAAAAAAATAATGAACAGAAGTGACTTTTGGTGGATTTGCAGGGTTTAACTAAATAAAATCCATATTTTTAATATAAAGTGTGAGAGAAATTAATGTTTGATTACGACTTACTGTAAATAAATACGATTTGGCAATTGTTAAAACAATTTTTATAAACAATGTATGACCTAATTTTTCTTTATGAAATAAAGTAAAAATTTGTTGTCGATGATTGCTTGCTATGATTTTTTGCCAATTGACATAAACTGGTAATAACTATTCAAAAACTTTTATAAACAATACCATAGTTTGACTATTTTTGAATCGATACGCTCAATTTTTCATGGAATCAACAAATAATGTATTATTAGAGACTCTTTGTTATGATACATTAAGAATTTACAACAATTCTTAATTATGTAGACAAAATTTTATATTTAGTTTGACTATTTTTCAATGAATAGGCAAAATTTTTTTCACGGAATCACAAAAAAAATGTCTTTTGGATGACTCTTTGTCGTAATATATTGCAAATTGAACTCAGTTGTTAATTATTTAAACAATTTACAAATGTTGAAAATATTAACAATACTTTTTTAAATGCAAAGGACGAATTTAATTCAAAGCGTTTAAAATTGAATAATTTGAAATTGGAAGTGTTGAAAATAATTCAAAGCGTTCAAAATTGAACACTTTGTTTTCATTAAAGTATCACGAAATGAAATTATTACAGATTAAATTTTCGAAATAGGATATTATTGGATAATTTTATATGAGAATCTTTAAAATTGGACCATTAGAAAATTTAAAGAAATCGAAAATATATTATTTCTAAGTCTAAAGGTTCAAAAAATAAATATTTTAAAAATGAAAACTTTTGAATTTAAATAATTTTGAACTCCAAGCGATTAAAATTTGAAAGTTTGAAATTTAAAACTGAATTGAATGTTTCAAAACCAAACCTTCTAAATTTCTAGAATTTTAAATTGTTAATACATTAAAAAATTATGATTTAATATTGAAATTAAAAAATGAACAAATTCCATGCCAAATAATTGCGAATTTAAGCTTTTGATTCTTTTGAAGCTAAAAAATTTTAGTTTCTTTCTCAGAGAAATAATAAGGAGAACTGAACTCATGTTTTTTATTTCGTGTGATGTTTCTTTTTACTAAAAGATCATTTCAAACACTTTCGAAGTTTTTGATAAATTTAAAACATGAAAAGTGTACTTTTAAATAATTGAGAATGACAACTAGGTGAAGCCTATTTCATTTTTTCTCTACACTACTCTGAAATTTTTTTTTAATATTTTAAAATCTTGAAAATATAGCTTATAAGGACCACTTGCTTTTATAATTTTTTGAGACTTTTCTATTTCAAATTCTATAACAGAAAACGCTTGTCGTTTCTCCTGTAAAAATATAATTTTTGGGCTTTACCTATATAGTTGTCATTCAAATTACATATACGTGCAATTTTAAAAACACGTAGATTTCGAATATTTTATTTTCAAATAGCACATTGCCAAATTAAATTTTTTTTTATTTTTAATTTTGACTTGTTGATGAACCGCTGGCAATCTTAATTAATTTCCAAGAATTTTTCAAATAATTTTCGTAATTTTTATGGTACCTACAGAAATTTTTACTTCATTTCATTTTTGTAGGAAACTACTGGAAACTTGAAGATATTATAGAAAAAAATTTCTTTACGCTTCAATATCATAATATAATTTCTTTCCAACTAAAACAAAATTTGTTATTTAATAACAAATTTTTAACTTTTTTTTGTCTAATTTTTCCGTGATATCATTTGTTCTAGAACTTTCAAATTCATTTAAACAGATCATAGTTCAATGTAATATCTTACTTAAAATAATTTCCAGTGTAAGTAAGATAAACAATTTTTTATAATATTTACTACAAAATTAATGAAGAAAAGTCGCTTTTTCGTGATTCGCAATTATTAGTTCTTTGAAATCCAAGGCTTTGATATGAAATATGACAGACATTAATGTGCGATTAGAATTAGTAATGAGAAATGTCTTGCCAAACAATGCTGATTGTAACATATTTTTCAAATGGCAAAAAATTGTTAAATATTCAAACAATTTTGAGAAGCAAATGAAAATTTTGACCACTTTCTCATGAATAGGCCTAATTTTTCGGGGAAACAACTAGAAATGTCTAGCCAAGGACTCCTTGCTGTCATATTTTTAAATTGCCAAAAATAGTTCATTATATGAACAATTTTAATAGACAAATTCCAATTCTGACACTTTTTCATGAAACGGCTTTCTGGTTGATACCGCAAAAAAAAACTTAGGCCTATTCATGAAAAAAATGGCCAAAATGCGTATTTGTTTATAAAAAATGGTAAAACACTTCCTATACATCAGCTATTTTTAACCAATGTAATACACTTAACGCAGTTGCTAAAAAGAGCAAGAAAAATCTAGATCTAATTTATATGTCAACAAATTGCTTCGTGAGAGCTATCGAAAATTATATACATACCTAAAATATAATAAACTCTCTCATATTATTGAAAAAAAAATTTCGGTCAAATTTTTTGCAATAATCCTGTAAACTACTTTCGTTCGTTAAGTTGTTTATATATTAAAAACAATTTTATTTCTTACTCTAATACACTGAAAATTATTTTTAAATAGTTATTACATTGATTATAACCGGTTTTAATGAGTTTGAATATCTTCAAAGAAATGGTATTACTGAAAAGTTAGACAAAACGACAGTTTAAACTTTGTTATTAAATAAAAAATTTGGCTTTTGTGAAAGTTAAATACTCGCAGTTAATTCTTATACCGGCAAAGCTTATAACAATTTAAAAAAAGAACATCAAAATTAATTAAAAAATAATCTTTCGGGCGATTTTTGTTCAAAAAGGGTCAATGTTACGTTAAATAATTTTTTGGATTTTTTTTAGTCAAAATTAAAAAAAAATGCTGTACTATGATATTTAAGCGTATCATTCTGTCTATAATATCTCCAAGTTTCATTGAAATTGGTCTTACACTTTCAGAAATATCGATAATTAAAAAAAAATGTGATGCCAAAACTAAAAAAATAGCGTAACTCCCGTAATTTAAAGAATTTTCAAAAATCCTTTGGGCAAAGAATGTCTCTTGTGTAACACTACAATTTCACAAAGTTTAATTAAATTCGAATGACCACTTGTAGATACTGATAATTCTGACGTATACTGGCCCATAATATTTTTTATTTATCCATAAAACCCCTATAACTTCTACCAAATTTTTTAAAAAAGATTTCATCTTTTGAAAAATGCAACCTTACATTATTGCTAACTTATTCTGAAAATCTGGACCGAATTCTTGCTGGGACAGCACACATACTTATCCTCCTATGACCTTTAATAATTCAGCAATATTATCCTTAAGCAAGTTGCAAAAATTCGCTTTTAACCAAATTATTACAAGTATCTCCTCATAAAAAGAATTTAAAAAATTCATGATGGCCACATTTTCTGATCATATTTTTTGCTAATACCTAACAATTTGAGACATGCTTTCTTACTGTGAAATTTAAATCAATTACGCATTGAAATTGTGTGTTATAAGTATTAATTTGTTGCTCAATTGAAGTGAAGTGGCATTCCTGAGTGCTAAAGGTTTAGCATCACGAAGTGATTATTCAATTGCGAAAGGTTTCTAATGATTAAAATTACGCATGGTTATAAATTGTGCTTTTTGTAGACTCGATCTTTCGGTAGGATGTCGAACAAAGAAATCTCTTCCAGCTTCTACGCATCGAACCAATCCTTGTTTAGGGGTTCAACGCACACAAATACGCGGCTTACGCACAATGCGACCCCTGTCTATATTTGAGAGTACTGCGTAAGAATGAAATACATATACACCCATACACGTGGGCGGGCTAACCAGATGGGTGACGTAATATAATCATTCGATCGACAATGGGGTGCGGAGTTGTCACAACAAGATTTACACGGTGTCCTAGTATTAAAGATTTTCTAAGATCTGTTTTTGTCTGAGAACCAAATCATGAGTTATCATTTTCTAAAAAAAAGAGGATTCACTGAATGAGTCGATAAATTAAACGAAACTGATAAAATGTTAAAAATCGGCAATGAACCGGAACACGTTAAACCCCAGGTTACAGTGAGAAACAAAATTTCTTGAACCAAAAAAACTGTTTCCTTGAATATACACTGGAACTTGGATTTAATTACGGTTTCGGGCATGGCTTGCAGTAGCCTTGAAACTAAATCCAGACCGTCCAAACGTAAACAGTAAAGGCCGCGTGAACGATTTCTGTTGGATTTGGACGTATGACGCAAACTGATGCAACTAATGCGCTGAGAGTGCGGCCCTCGAGCTGCTTGTCACGCTTTGTCCTCTCTTTCGGCCCCGCGGCTCGATTCATCGCGGAACCACCGCGGCATCAATTCTCGGAACGCAGTAAATCCGGACTGATTAAAACCAAGTTTCAGTGTACTTGAAAATTTGGTTGAATCAAACAAATTTTGGTTAATTTAATAAAATATTTGTTCAACTTAATTAAATTTTTTGGTTGAATCAACCAAATACTACATCTGATAAAAGATTTTTTTTAAACAACTAGAAAAATATGATTGGGTCTACCAAATATTTTTTTGTTCATATAATATCCATATTTTGAGGTTGAGCAAACATTTTTTTGATTAAACTAAATCGTTTTCTGAGTGTATAAAATTGTGGAATATCATTCTGATTATGAACTTTAGACAAAAATGATCCACTTTGGCAGATTCAAATTTATTTTTAACACAACTTTATTGACATCTATCGAGTGGTAGTTGCTGTACTTTTTATGGAAATTCGTAGGTTAGTCATGACCGATATAATATTTCTAAAACGAGGAATGTCTGGCAAAATCTTGAACTTTAAGTTGGGAGAAAAATGCCAATTTTCCTGTATTGGGCTTTAAATCTCTGTGGCTCTGGAAATTGAAACGAATTTTCTACAGAATACATAAATTTTTAACAATATATTTAAATTTTCATGTAGGAAATATCAATTTTTAAGCAAATAGTTGAATTGTGCACTAAAGAAGATAAAGTTCGAACTTAAAGTTGAATAGTTAAGTTCATAGTTGACAAAAATGAATTTTCAACTATAGTGATCAATTTTTAAACAAAAAAAACAGTTTTGACCAAAAGAGAGAGAAAAAATGTCAGCCAAATTGTTGAATTTTCAAGCAAGAAATGCGAATTTTCTACAAAACAGCTTAAATTTCCACACACAAATATGAATTTGCAACAACAACAAAATATATTCTTCAGCAGTTATTTGAATTTTATTCCAAAATATAGATGAATTTTCAATCCAAAAAGACGAATTAAAAAAAGAAAGTTGAATTTTCAAACAAAGCAAGAAAATTAATTTTCTACTAAAAGAAACGAGTTCTTAACAAAATACATACATTTTTAACCATATAGTTGAGTTTTCAACCAAGACGATTAATTTTTTACCAAATAGTAAAATTTTTAACCAGAAATAATTAGAGATGAATGTTCAACTAAGATGATGAATCTTTAACAACAGAAATTAATGTTGAACAAAGTAGTTCAACTTTCAACCAAATAATTACATTTTTTAAACGAACAAATTTTTTTTACTAAATTACTAAATTTTAAACTAAAAAGGATAAATTTTGAACCAAACAGTGGAATTCTCAATTTAAAAAAGATCCATTTTCAACGAAAAATGAAATAGCTAAATTTCCAGTTAAAAAAGTTCATTTTCATAAAAAAAAACTCATTTCCCACAAAATCGTTAAATGTAAAAAAAAAAAGAATTTTAAAATAAAAATGAAGAATTTTCAAACAACAAAGATTTTCAGTTAAGTAAGAACGAAATTTCAACCAAATGGTTACATTTTCAAGTCAAAAAGACGAAGTTTTAACCTGAAAACATGAATTTTCAAGAAAAAAGTTAGTTTTCAACCAAAAAGTTAATTTTCAACGAAATGGTTGAATTTCAAACCAAAATAGATACCTTTTTTTACTAAAATGTGAAATTTTCAACCCAAAAAGACAAATTTTCTACAGAATACATGAATTTTCAACTAAAAAATATCAATATTTAACAAAAATTGGTATATAGTTACATTTTTCGTCAAAAAAGTTTATTTTAATAAAAAAAAAACGAATTTTGAACAAAATAATTAGATTTTTCACTAAAAAGATGAACCTTAAAACAAATTGTTAAATTTGCAAGCAGGAAAGGCGAATTTTCTATAAAAAAGATGAATTTGCAACCAGAACAAATATTAATTCTCAATAAAAAATGTATTAGTTGATATTTCAACCAAATATATTTTTATTTTAAAGTAAAAACAGTTGAATAAAATAAAAAAAGACGAATTTTGAACCAAATAGTTGAATTTTCAACCAAAACTGATTAACTTTGAACCAAAAAGTTGAATTTTTAACCAAAAGAGAATAATTTTATATTAAAGAAGATGAATTTTAAAACAAAAAAAAGACTAAATAATATGATATATAAACATCATATTATTTACTATATTTCGCTAGTCAAAAACCATAACATCAATTAATAAAAAAGACTAATTTTCAACAAATAAGGTGAATTTTTATCCAAGCAAGATTTTATAATCAAAAAAGACAAAAAATGTCAAGCAAATTGTTGAATTTTTACGTCAAAAATACGACTTTTCTACGAAACAGTTGAATTTTCAAACCGAAAATATGAATTTTGAATAAAAAAGTTCGTTTTCAATCGAATTGTTACATTATCTACCAAAATATTTTGTTCTGAACCCATGAAGACGAATTTTCAACCAAAAAATGCCTTTTTAATCAAAATGTCGAATTTTAACAAAATAATTGAATTTTCTACCAAAAAAGATGAATTTTCAACCAAAAGTATTGTTGCAGACTTTTCAATAAAAAAAAATAACTTTCAATCAAAAATAGTTGGATCTTCTTATTGTTTTCTATGAACTCAGTTCGCATTTAAGTAGAAAAACGTGAAAAATGGAGGAGAGGGGAATAGGGATAAGACTGTAAAGCATGCGATAAATAAATAGGAATTTTTATCATTTATATTTAAGCTAAAGAAGAATAGCTATTAAAACTATGTTTTAAAGAAACATTAAAGTTAATTTTTAATACTGTTAAAATATTAGGCTAGAAAACTGGAAATTTTGCTCAGAAAATGAAGGTTATTCTCCACTGCACACTTTTTGATTTCAGACTACACCTTGTTTTGTGTCTGTTGTTTCCTCATATTATCACTATTCATATGAATCTGAAGTTGCATTTGTCATAGAGAATATCAATAAATAAATAAAATGGTTTCTTACATTAAATTAATTTTTGTAGAATCATGTTTATTAAAAATGATTAAGAAATCTATTATTACAACTTTGGAAAATAAATAATCCAAAAAAGCACTCATTTCTAAAAATTGCCAATTTCAAACCATCCTTTAAGCAATATTTTCTTATGAACCATTTTATGCACCGAAATCAGAACGTAAAAAAATCCCAAATCAAAATTAGACTTCCAAACTATCTTCTTTTCGACTGATTAGAGACATATTTTTAACAAAGGATCAGCATATTTCGAAGCTAATTCACATAATACCTTAAAACAAAAACATAAAGATTAATATAAAAAGTTATTCATGTCTAAATTATCCATTGCTTGGTGAAAATTGTTCTTGCATATCTATATATAATAATTTATTACCGTCCCATAAGGTGGCGAAACCAAATGAAATTTGGGGAAATGTGACAATAATAAAATCATATATAGAAAGTCAATTTTCACAAAGGAATGGAAAAATTAGACCAGAATAATTTTTATAATAATCGCTACGTTTTTTCAGACATTATGTGAATTTTAATTAGCATAAGTTTCTATTATTCATGCCTATAGTTTTCCTATAAATAATCCCTGCTGAAGTCTACATTGGGTTAAAAATAGACAGAGAAACAATAAGGAGAGACTGAGATTGGTTTTGTTTCATTTCGATCCTACATAAATATTAATTTCAGTCAAAATTTAATATTTGATATAAATATGGTATAAATAGGGATAAAGTAATAAATTATTTAACATTTTTTAGATATTGAATATTTTGATTATAAACGGTGATTAAATGTATTAGGCAATTTATAAAACAATTATGAACTATCGTGTCACCCAGTGCAAACAGAGTGGAGGTTAAGCCATTGAATGGGGGACCATCACGTGAGCACTAAAGAGCCCTAGCCGGGTGCAAGATGATGCTGCTGCACAACCAAAGGCGAACAGGGGTGACGACTGACGAGAGATCGAAAGGGGAGAGAGCTACGAAACAACTAAGGGCTTTGTGATACCAGTTCATTTGGTACTTATCCTGACGTAGAAAGCAGACTTAAAAATATTAAAATTTTCATCTGAAACTTAAACTTACACAATATTAATATCAATTTTTCAAATTTTTTTAATTTTTCAAATTTTTTACAATTTTTAAATTTTATTGCAGTCAATATTAAATCATATTTTAAAGATAGAAGAAACTTTCAGGATAATAATCATTATTTTATAGCGCTGTACAATTTTTCAATTCATATGATTACAGTTGCTGTCTGATTCTGAGTGCGCCCCTCATGAAATTATTATTTTTTTAATTCAAACTAAAATTGCAATTTTATGACAAATTTAGGTTTAAAAATCAAATTTAGTTCAAGAACTTGTCATCAAATTATGAAACTCTCGTGAAACAACATGATCTTAATGATTGAAAACTAACACTTTTGAAACAAATATTTATTTATTATTTATGAAATATTATTCTTAATATTTAGAATTTCATGAATTCTTTAAATTTGCTAAAATCCTTAAATATTCTGAATTCTCGGAATTTCGCGACTTTTCAGAAATCTTTGAATATTCTGAAATCGTGAAATTATTTGAATTCTGTAAATCCCTAAATGTTCAAAAATTTCTGAAATTCTCCGAATTCTCTGAATTTCTTGAATATTCTGAATTCTCTCAATTCCTTACATTTCCTAAATGCTCTGAAATACACGAAATTCACTGAAATTGTTTGAATTCTCTGAATTTCTTGAATGACTTAAATGCACTGAAATCTCAGAAATTCCTTGAATTCCCTGGAATCCTTAAATTCCTTGAATATCCTGAATTTCTTCAATGTCCTGAATTCCATGAATATTGATAATCCTCTTAATTCATTGATTTCTATTAAATCTATAAATATTCTGAGTTCCATGAATCCCTTGCATATTCTAAATTCCTAAAATTTCTTGAATTTCATCAATTTCTTTAATTCCTTCAATTCTTTTAATCAAATTAATTCCCTGAATTCTCTAAATGCTCTGAAATTCTCTGAATTCGCTGAATTCGCTGAATTCCTTGAATATTCTGAATTCTTTAAATTTTTTAAATTCCCTAAATACTCTGAAATCCCTGAAATTCTCTTAATTCCCTGAAATTATTTGAATTCTCTGAATTCCTTGTATAACCTAAATGCACTGAAATTCCTGAAATTTGTTAAATTCTCTAAAATAATTGAATTCCATGAATATTCGGAATACTCTCTACGAAATCTTTCAATATGAATATTCTGAATTTCTTGAATATTTATCATTCTCTGAATTCCTGAAAATCTTCCCCGAACTCTTTGAATTCATTGAATATCCTAAATTCATTACATATTCGAAATTCTCTAAGATCCTTAAATATTCTGAATTCCGGAAATTTTGGAATTCTCTAAATTCCTTGAATATCTCAATTCCTGAAATTCCTAGAATTCCTTGAATTCCTTGTTGCTGAATAAGGAATGTTTCTGAACACATTCAATTCCTTCAATTTTATGAATTTATTGGAATCCCGTAATAGTCAGAATTCCCTGAATTCGTTGAATATTCTCAAATCCCAAAATTCTTAGAATTCTCTGAATTCCTTGAATTCCTTGTTTCTGAACAAGGAATGTTTCTGAACACTTACAAATCCTGTAATTTCATGAATTTATTGAATTCCTTTAACGTTCTGAATTTCCTGAATTCCTTGAATATTTCATATTCACTGAATTTCTTAAATATTCTAAACTCTTCAAATTTGTTGAATATACTGAGTTGCCTGAGTTCTCTATACTTCTCAATATCTCTGATTTCCTTAAATATTTTGAATTTCCTGAATTCTTTGAATGTTCTGAATTCCTGAAATTCTTTGTATGTTCTGAATTCCAGAAATTCTTTGGATGTTCTGAATTCCTGAAATTCTTTAAATGTTCTCAATTCCTGAAATCCTTTGAATCTTCTGAATTCCTGAAATTCTTTCAATGTTCTGAATTCCTGAAATTCTTGGACTGCTCGGAATTTCCAAAATTCTTTGAATTCTCTGAATTTCTTGAATTACCTTAATGATCGGAAGTCCCTGAAATTCTATGAATTCCTCGAGTATCCTGAAATCCTTGATTTTTCTGAATTCACTGAATTCTTTAAATATTTTGAAATCTCTCAATTTCTTGAATTCCCTTAATCCTCTGAAATTACAGAAGGTCTCTAAATTCCCTGAAATGTTTGAATATCCTGAATTCTTTCAATATGCAAAATTGCCTGAATTCTCTGAAATCCTTAAATATTCCAAATTCCCTGAATTCCTGAAATATTCTAAATTCCTTAAAGTCTCTGAATCTCCAGTATTCCTGAAATACCTTTAATTCTTTGAATTCATTCAATTCCACGAATTCAGAATATTTAAGGAATTCAGGCTAAAATTCTCTAATTTTCACGAATTCCTTAAATATTCTGAATTATTTGTAACTTCTGAATTTCTTCTATTCATCTGAATTCTCTGAATTTCTCAAATTCATCTGAATTCTTTGCATTATTTGGAACTCTTTGAAATTCAGGGAATCCTCAGCATTCAGGAAAGTCCGGAAATTCTTGGAATTCATATGACTGGGAATTTAGATGAATTTAGATATATCATAAAATTCGGAGGAAATCAGAAGATTTCGAGGAAGATACAAAACTTTAAAAGGCTCTGAAGGAGTTTGAAAGCATGCCAAGAAATTCAAATGAATGAAAAAGAATACATATAGAATTATAAGTGTTAAAAAAAATGAAAAGGAATGAAACATTCAAAATTATTGGTTTAATGCTGATACATATTGGAAATTGATCTATTTCACTGCATGATAACTTTAAATTGAAATTTTCCACAATTAAAAAAGGCGCAAAAAGCATTAAGAACTGAATATTTTAGAGGTAACTTTCCAATTTTCAAAGCCGCTTTTCACATTAATCTGTGGACAAATAAAAAAAATGTTCATGAAAATAAAAAGCATTTCTTTCAAATTATTTTCTTTTAAGTGATTTAACTGTACAATTTAAAAATGGAATCATAGTTAGCGCGAGTATAATTGCTAGTTTAAAAAATAATTGTTCTAAGATTATAAAATAAATTTTTTAATAATTATACATTTCGTAAAATATCTCATTATATTGTTCAACATTATTGAAGTCTAAAAATGCATATCAAACTAAATTAATTACAACAACAAAATTCTACTAGAATGTCAGTTACCTACTTTAGGTGAAGTTTTATAGAACTATTTAAATCGAATAAAATTATTGATTATCAGGAAGATTTATGAAATTATAAATTGCATCAGTAACTGGAAAATAAATCACGTGATAAATTGCAATTTTATTTATACACTTGTAATTAAAAAGGTATTGATTTTCAACACACCTGTAACAGTAGGCACCAACCGGCATCGGTGTATTTTTACGAAAAAATAATTTTCAAACAAGAAATCAAAATCGAACATTATTTAAAACTCGTGCAACGCCTTTTAAATTTTCCAAGGCATTTAAATGAGGAAAACTGTGTAAAACTTTCAAAATGAGATCAATTTCTTAAATATAGTAATCGAAATTTAACGATTTTTGTAGGGAGGAACAGCTTTTCACACGTTGAAAAAAGTGATCGTGCGCCAACTTAATAATTTTTTTAAATTTGATAGCAGCCATCTCAATCCTTTAAAAATAATAGATTTTCATTTTCTATTTATGAAATATGAATATTACTCAGTCAAAACCTGCAATAATGTTTTTTCCTTCTTCTCAGTTGACGGAACTAAATGCTTTTATTACGTAAAAATGAAAGTTGGGAAGTTATAAACTTTCCTTACAACATACTCGTACGATACATTTTCAAGTAGATATTCAAAAAATTGTATAAATCTGCTTGGATTTCAAAAATAAGAAATTAATTATAAGTCATGAATTACTTTAGAGAAGCAAGGTGCACAACATTCGTGAACTTTTGCTCTTCCAGATATACGATACCAATTTTCAAGGAACTTATCTGAATTATTTACAAGTAAAATTAACCGTAACATTTGTTTTCCCTAACCGTTGTAAATTTTTCTTTTTTAATAAAAACAACCTCAAACCTGGGTCCTAGGAGATCAATAATAATGTTAATGCGGCAAATAGAATTTTATAAGAATTTTATTTTATACAGAATTTTATAAGGCGCCATCCACAAATTACGTAAGACATACGTAAAATAGATGAATTTTCAACCAAATAGTTGAGTTTTCGACTCAAAAAGTTAATTTTTGGACCAAAAATGTAAGAAATATTTTTTTAGTCAAAGCAATTAACTGTTAACTAAGAAAAAAGGAATTTTTAAGAAAATAGTAAACTTTTCAACCAAAGTGATAATAAAAAGTAATAGTTGTTATTTAAACCAAAAAACATTTTAATTTTGCCAGTTGAATTAAATAATAAAATACGAATTTTCAACAAAGGAAGTGAATTTTTAACCCAGAAAGATTGTTCAGTTAATAACGAAAAAAAAACTCATCCAAAATATTGAGTTTTCAAGCCAAAGAGACGAATTTTCCACTACAATAATTGAATTTTTAACCCAAAAGACGAGTTTTTAACAAAATTAAATAAATTTTTAACTAAAAAAGATACATTTTTAAGCCAAAATGTAATAGTTACATTGCCGCCTAAAAATTGAATTTTTAACTAAAAACACCTATTTTTTAACAAAATCGTTACATTTTCAACCAAATAAATTAATTTTCAATTAAAATTGTACATTTTCATCCAAATGGTTGAATTTTCAAACCAAAAGATGAATTTTCTACCAAAAAAGATAAATTTTCAACAAAATACATGAATTCTCAACTAAAAAGGATAAATTTTCAAACAATAATGGAATAGATAAATTTTCAGTTAAAGAAGTGTATCTTTGACTGAAATGATAAATCTTCAAAAACAAAAAAATGATTTTTAAACAAATAGTTGAATTTTCAACCAAAAATATTTGTTTTATACCAAACGAGATCAATTCTCAACAAGATAATTAATTTTAAATTAAAAAAGATAAACTTTCAACCAAAAATATGTAGTATAGTTAAATTTTCAGTTAGAAAAATGAAATTTCAATTAAAAAAAAAACGAATTTTCAATTAAATAGTTGAATTGTCAATCAAAGAAATGAATTCCAACCAAAAAAATGAATTTTTAACCAAATACCGGAATTTCCAAGCCAAAAGATAAATTTTCTACCAAAAAAGACAAATTTTTTAACAAAAAAGATTACATTTCTATCAAAAAATATCAATTTTCACACAAAAAATGGAAAAGTTGAAGTTTTGTTTAAAGAAGTGTATCTTTCACTAAAATGATAAATCTTCAACCAAAAAAATGATTTTTAAACAAATACTTGAATTTTCAACCAAAAATATTTGTTTTCCACCCAACAGACCAATTCTCAGAAAATACATGAATTTTTAAGTAAAGAACATAAGTTGGATAAGTTAGAAAAAAAACTTTTCAATCAAAAAAACTAATTTTCAATGAAATAGTTAAATTTTTAATTAAATAAATGAATTTGTAACCAAAATGATAAATTTTTAACCGAAAAGATGATTTTTCTAGCAAAAATAATTATTTTCAATTAATCTCTATCGCAAAAGACGAATTTGAAACCAAATACAGAGATTTTTAACCAAACATTGAATTTTCAACTAGAAAGGATAAATTTTCAAACAATAATGGAATAGATAAATTCTCAGTTAAAGAAGTGTATCTTTGACTGAAATGATAAATCTTCAACAACAAAAAATGATTTTTAAACAAATAGTTGAATTTTCAACCAAAAATATTTGTTTTCTACCAAACAAGATCAATTCTCAACAAGATAATTAATTTTAAAGTAAAAAAGATAAACTTTCAGCCAAAAATATGTAGTATAGTTAAATTTTCAGTTAGAAAAATGAAATTCCAAATTAAAAAAAAAACGAATTTTCAATGAAATAGTTAAATTGTCAATCAAAGAAATGAATTCCAACAAAAAAAATGAATTTTTAACCAAATACCTGAATTTCCAAGCCAAAAGATTAATTTTCTACAAAAAAAGACAAATTTTTAACAAAAAAAGATTACATTTCTATCAAAAAATATCAATTTTCACAGAAAAATGGAATAGTTGAAGTTTTGTTTAAAGAAGTGTATCTTTGACTAAATTGATAAATCTTCAACCAAAAAAATGATTTTTGCCAAATAGTTGAATTTTCAACCAAAAATATTTGTTTTCTACCAAACAAGACCAATTCTCAGAAAATACATGAATTATTGAGCAAAGAACATAAGTTAGAGAAAAAACTTTTTGATAAAAAAAAACTAATTTTCAATGAAATAGTTAAATTTTTAATCATAGAAATGAATTTGAACAAAAAAATAAATTTCTATCATAAGAGATAAACTTTTGACAAATCATGCAATATTTTATTTTTCAGTTAAAAACATCCTTTTTCAATTTAAAAAAACTTATTTTTCAATCGAAGAAATGAATTCGCAAGCAAAATGATAAATTTTTAACCGAAACGATCAATTTTCTAGCAAAAATAATTATTTTTAACAAAATACCCAGAAGATTAATATTCTACCGCAAAAGACGAATTTGAAACCAAATACAGGGATTTTTAACCAAACATTGAATTTTCAACTGAAGAAGCTAAATTTTCAATCAAACATGGAATAGTACAACTTTCAGTTTAAAAAAATAATTTTCAACAAAATAGTTAAATTTTGAACAAAGAAAAAGATATTTTAACTTATATGTTGAATCACAAACCAAAAAATGTTAATTTTTAAACAAGCAGTTCAACTCACAACTATCTTAGATGAATTTTTAGCCCAAAAATATAAATTCTCAATCAAAAAAGGCGAATTTTCAATAATATAGTGGAATTGTTAACCAAAACAAATTAATTTTCAACCAAGCAGTTGTGATTTTTAACCAAAAAAGATGCAATTTTTACCCAAATAGACGAATTTTGAACCCAAAATGACAACATTTTAACAAAAAAGAATGACTTTTTGAGAATATCGAAAATTCCCTGGCTCTGTCAAGTTTTCCCTCACGTTCCCTATAGCTTTCCCTGACCAGTCTTTAATTCCTTGAAATTCTCTGACTTTCCCTGACATTCCCTGACTTTCCCTGACTTTCTGGAATTCCCTGTCCTGTAACAAACCTGACTTCAATCAACAAACCTTTTTTGAATTAAGAAAATTTATATTGGTTCAACAAAAGATTTGTTGAAAGACGAAAATTTTTGTTGTTCGAACCAAACATTTTTCTCAGTGTTAAATGCATCTGAATGGAAAATTTCAAGCAGGATACGTATTGTGCCCTTTCTCTACAGATACAACTCTTTGAGAATCATTGACCTTCTTCAGCTAATCTGAAGAAGATCTTTGGTTTCCCTTCGATTCGGACGACATTTCATCACATGCCTCATTTAATGGAACGTACAGAAGCTATTTTAAGCTTATGTGTCATGCATTCTAGTTGCGTATAAATATCCAGTATCGTCCGTATGTATAGATACCGAGACTAACTTCAGTATGCGGCATATAGTTAGCAAGTGTCTCGAATACATTCTCATATGAAACTATAGTGTCTTTATTCTTCAGAAAATTTCTTGACTTAGCGCCATCAACCCATTTAATTAATTCTATTTAGAATTATCTGAATGATCTTCCAATTGAAATGCATTTAATTAAAGCAAATTGGTTGTACCAACTAATCAAATTAGCAGTGCCATAATTGCTCTAACACACCACTCTTTTCAGTGATTGCCAAGATGGAAATTCACTACTCTCCGAGTACTGAAAACCCCCCTTGTGCACGGAAAAAATTTATCCGTAAAAAAGTCACGAACTAGTAGCTAGGTCTCGGATATGAGAAAAATTCATCGGATATTTATGTATTTTCGTAAATAACCTACGAACTTTGAGAAAGATTGACGAACTCGATGTGAACATTCTAAAACGGTTCATCACTTTTTTTTTACCTGAATAATTACAAAAATATTACGAGTGATTGGGAAAAGATTCTCAGAGCACTCACGAGCTTGCCCGGCAAATCTGGGAACTCGAAACTAAGTCTCCTTGTACGTGGCCCACGCACACACGCGCGGTGCGTGTGTGCGCTCGTATGTGTATCTCGAGCTCGTCGGATGAGTGGCTAGAAGTTTTATAATACCTATTTTGTTTGGCCTCGATGGCTGCGCGTGTTTACGCACTCCTGGTTTATGTTTAGAAACTGGTGAGTCAGCAGTGTTTGAGGTTCGAATCTTCTGAGTTGCGAATTTATAAATTAATATAAAATTAAATCGCACAAATAAAATTTTTCCTCTTTTTATTTCAGTCTGAAATTTTCAGGAACTGTTCGTAGGAAATTCGAACTGTTCGTAAGAAACTTCGAAATTTATCCATATATTTCTCATAGAAATAAGGATTTAATGTTTCATTTTTTTATCTCGTATCCGAGACCTAGCTACAAGTTCGTGACTTCTTCACGGATAAATTTTTTCCGTGTGTTAACTATGTTCTCTACTGGTACACTCTCTGGCCAACAACTGGTACCAAACCAGTACCATTGGTATTTTAGTAATACGTCAGTATTTGACCTAAGAACTAAGATTGCTTAAATTCGGTCTTGAAATATCAATATTAATAATATAAATGTCACATTAACATTTCGGTCACTTTCGAATCACTTGAACAAGCCTCTCTTTTTTTCATCAGTCGACACGCGTTCGTCCTTAGCCCGAACGTCAGAGGCGGGTATGTGCACTGAACAACCTTGATGACTTACAGGACTTGAGGCCAAAGATATTTTTTTATAGTTTAAACAAAGGGTAATATGTATGAATAACCGAACGACTTCGTGCATCAGTATGTCAGTGACTGTTGGCCCAGGTCAAATTGACTTGAGCGTCTCCATGGCAACAACTACTCAGACTTCCGGCTGGTCGATATCCTACCAACTTGTATTTTGCAGCGAGACCTCACCTCGAACCTTCTTCGCTCTCATCCACACACACTGCCGGATTTTCTCTCCGCAATCCGCCCTCAGCCGATAATCTCACACACCTTCGCCTCCAGAATATACGACTGTAAGTCAGAACTTTCTTATAGCCTTGTGCTTGAGTGCTGAGAGGCAACAATCAGGGAGAAAAATTTCATGCCCAATCAGACAAATTGCGAGGTTGGTAAATGACAGACTGACTGTTTGCTTATCAACACCTCCAGGTGCCGAAAAACGGGCCGTTTGTCATTTCAGGGATTTTAAGAGAGCACTGACTGATGTTGCCTACATACATACATACATAGATTAGCAGTTCGAACTCGAAAGTTCATT
>CAKNYM010030207.1:0-10363 GCA_932195095.1 Andricus curvator
AAAGCAGGTCATAACGATGAAGCTTACTAAGAGAGTATTAGCCTGCGCAGTGCGCAATAGCGAGCACACGAAGTGTGAAAACCTAGACGACAAATGTGTCCGAGCGCGCAGCGCGAGGTGAATACATTATCGAGCGCGAAGCGCGAGATCCAACAGGTGCGCGCCGCGTGGGTAAACTGACTTTGACAATAGTGGACGGTAACCCCTTCAACGTATCGATTTCAACTGAGGTCGACTACCGTAGAAAAAAACAGAAAAAAATAATATGCGATAGCGTGTTATTGATGTAATTACCTGTATTTAAAAACCTACCATTGAATTTGTTGATTTTTTTGAAAAATTTTAAGCCTTAGTAGAGCCTTCCAGCTTGATTAAAACTGAGTTAGCATCCTTCGCTTTTATCTACTGCCGACACCAAAGTTATAAATATTTTCGAATTTTTCGAGAACGTACCCATAAATAAAACTTCAAGGTAACTACTCGATTTTTTTCAAAAGAATTCATTCATTCATTACAAAAGGTGCTTTTAACCACGTTTTTCACCTTCACTGCAAATTTGCATCGAAAGTTATGGACGCATGGCGATCAAATTATATTGTACTTATTCGTAATAAAATGATGATTGACAAGTTGTTTTTAAGCGAGTTCACAATTATTAATTAATTAATAAGATTTTAATTTTTGATGCTTCAAGTTTGAATTAAATAATGTTTCATCCTTTCAATTGGAAAGCATATAATTGTCACGTTTCTAGAATAGTTTAACTTTAAAGGTTCACAATATTCAATATTATTTCAATTTTGATAAGATTTTCCAATTCTGTGTATGTTAAATAATTAAACTAATTAAACTTTATTGTTACGTACCCTTCACAATTTATTAATTAAGTTCATTGAAAAAAGTTGGATTAAAGCACTTGCAATATCATGACTGATCATGAACACAAGTTTCCTTTTCCATTTTGAAATTTCACTAGCTGTCACAACATTCAAATTAAGCCACACAACGCCACGAAGTGAAATTAACTCTGCCATTGTAAATAACTAACATCCCATCTATCCTGTATTTTTCTACAGGCCAAAAATATTCAGCCTTATTCAACTTTTTTAGTTCAAATCGGCTTTAGTTTAATGGAATATTAGTGCAAAGGAATACCAACCCCCTGTGGTGCAAGCATCCAGTCTTATCGCTCAGTGCATGATAATTTCCACATGTGCAGTATGAAGTTTCTGCCACTGATTTAAGGTAATTTATAACTAATTAAACTGAAGCTAATTAAAAAAAAAACTTCTAACTGGTTAGATTAACTTATAACCAATGAAACTAAGATAAAACTAATTAAGTTATAACTAATTAAGCGAAGATAAAAATAATTAAATTAAGCTGAAACTAATTAAACCAAGGTCAAACTAATTATATTAGGTTGAAAATAATTGAACAAAGATAAAACTAATAAAAATAAAAATAATTGATAACTTAAATAAATAAATAATAAACTAATTTATTTATTGACTTAAACTAACAGGATAGAGAATTAGGATTAAATACACACAGTTTTGATCGTTTAATATAAATGTTCATTCAACAAAAATCTTAAACTAGTTTCAATAGATTACATTCATTATAAAAAATCTTAACCTAGATTTAAAAAAGTATTCACTCATATATTATATGTTTTTTGTGCAATTCATTAACTTAATTCAATTCATTAACATTCATTGCTTGGCACTCAGGACTTTGTAGTAAATAGTTACTATCAATAGAAAATTGTAGTTTATGTACAAGATCGTTTGGATCCGCTTGAAGCAATATACAACGTTCAAGATAGGATAGCTTCTCCTCATCCTCATCCTCATCCTCATTCTCCACCTCATCCTCCTTATCCTCGTCATCCTCTTCGACCGCGTCCTATGTCCTCTTCATCCATTTTCTCCTCATTGAGTTCATCTTCCTTATCCATATGCTTATCATTTTTGTTCATAACTTTAACATCGTGCTCAAATTTTTCGCTTGAAGCATCTTTATTCAGAGTCCCAGAACATGAAATTCTTTTTCACATTGAAAATTGAATCATATTTACGTTTTGTTCCATTACATATTTGCATGAGTATATTTTCACAAGTAGAAGTCATCTTGTAACCGTGCAGAGGTTAAGTGAGGATTATGTCTGAGCATGTCAATGCTCATTTTAATACTGACGTTATATTCAAATGCACTCTCTTAATATATGATTTGAGCCTTCCGTAATTCTTCAATGATGGAAACTACTTTACTACTGTGACGTGAATTGCCTGCTGCTTGTGATGATAATAGTAAACGAAGACGGTCGACTAGCTCGGTCGCATCATCCCAATAAATGTGTCTTATATTGAGTCCTTTCTTGCTATCATGAGGTGAGGTATTGAACTCACTAATCGTTTCTTTTTCTTTAATGAACCTCCAGTTGTCGACGATTGATTGGATGGAAAAAGTTTCATCATAATATTTTTATATTTTGTTGTATTGTTTCAGAGAATAGGTGAAGTAGGACTATAATTTTTCTTTTGTGCATTTGTAACAATAAGAATGTTTTCATAGTTCTTCAGATCGTCAGGGCTTATGTAAATTTCAGCAGGTTTTTATTTGAACATAAGTTGCAATAAACCAGTAGCTTTTATGTAAAGTTTTTCATCAACCTTGATATATTTTCCACCAAAACTAATAGGTGTATCGCCAATCATGAGCGAACCATCACTAAGTTTTCGTACACCATAAACCCTATCCAAATATTTTTTCCTATTATTATTTAATAGTCCAATAAATATATTTGTCAACTTGTCATGATTTTCAAAAGGTCAACATTTTCTTCAATCATAGTTTTATCATGCTGCTGATCACGATCATCATTATCACTGTCAGCAGTCATGAAATAACGATTGATATATCTACTAGTTTTTGTAGTGGTGTGACAATAGGTTTAAAAGTCTCTCTCAAAATACTTTTGATAGCTTCTTTACCCAACTTTAACGTACGATATTTCCGTCGCATTTCATCGCTAGCTTTTGCTATTTGTCTTAGCATATCTTGTTCCTTTCGAAACATGTTGATGCGCTGGTGTCTCAGATTATACTAACTTAGTCGCAATCAAGGACTCTCATTTATAGGTGGAGGATGAGGATAAGAAGGAGGAGGAGAAGAAGGGTGGGGGGAATAAATAGGAGCGAGATGAGGATGAGGACTATACTAACTTAGTCACAATCAAGGACTCTTATTTATAGGAGGAGGATGAGGATGAAAATGAGAAGGAGAAGAAGGTGTGGGGGGTGAATAGGAGGGAGATGAGGATGAGGATGAAGAAGACTGATGTTTAGATGTTTAGAAAAAGAACAGAAGCAACTTGGGCGCTGCGTGGTTCCAACTAGATAAAGGAAGAGCAAGCAATAAACCTGTTCTGTTCATCCTGTATAAATTCTTGCATTAGCTCTTAGCCTTCAGTTGTATATGTACGGCATATTTGCAATGAAATAGCTCAGGGAACTCGTTCTTGAAATGTTCTACAGCAGACATGAGATAAGTGACAACAAATATTTGATTTAAGCTCATTTTTTTAAATACATAAATCAAGATTTCTCTTATACCTAAGAATCAAATGATGCTTTTGAAAATATATAATTTAAATTCTTTATTCACTAAACAGGCTATGGTTCGAGTTGGTTTGAATAAAGATGGAAAGTTTCTCTGCTTTGCTGAAATTAGTGAGCATTCATCCACGATGTTATACTTCCCGGAATAAAGAAGATTGGCTGCTATTTAAAAATAACTTCAAAATCAGTGCATCATTTTTTAGTGAAGAAGAAACACTGAATAGTTTACTGGGAGAGAGAGTGGAGGAAATACTGAAATGTGGGAATATTCAACTTTGCTTTGGAACCCATTTTAATGAAAAAATGGAAGCAGTGGATGAAACAAGAGACCAGAATTAACTACACTCATTTTTATTGAGAGAAAGGAGTTTCGGGATGTTAAAAAGTCTCCAACATTGTATTGAAGTACGTTTATTTTCAAACGAGGACTACTGTTCAAAGCAACTTAAAATTGTTAAAAGAAGTATAGTGAAAACTATTATAGAAACGGTTTGTAAAGAGCAAAGAGTGCTTAGTGAATCTGAAATTCTAACACATACATATATAAGGAAAAATTATCACTTGTTTAGAAAAAAGCTAATGATAAAAATGTATCTCACGGCTTATCTATGATGGTATTTCAATATTTCATTCATTGAAATGATTACATTTAACAGTATAAATCTAGCACAAGAAGTTGATAAAATAGCATGTTCAAAGATACAGTAAACTTCCCTTTATTTTAACGTCTTTGAAGCGTACCCGACCAATTATTTTAAGGCTGGAGGGATCCCCACCCTACCGCGATTCGGCAGTTTATCTTTAACAACGACGTTCATTGGCTGCCTCGGCCTTGTATCAATGCGCTTGCTCCAAGCAACTTTTTCAACTTCGCATGTGTCGAAAACCGCGGTCGATTTCAAATCAATAAATACTATCAATACTAATACAGACAAAGAAACCCAAACATTTCTAGAACTGCTGGCCCACGCCGTTTCTCAGCTCAAAGGGCGAGAGACGGTTGCGACTCTCGCCTCGGAAGGGCCGAGTGCGCGAATACCCACTCCAGTATATTGCGCCCTATTATGTATTCCAATTGGAAACGGCTTAGACGGTCCCAACTTGCGCAGTTGAAAAAGTCGTGGTCGATTCGCATGTCAGTGTTTTTGAAGTGTCTTTCAAGTTTTTTTATTGACGTACGAAAATTTGCTAACAAGAAATCAATATAATAGATCGAAAAACGACTCAAATATTACGCGGAATAGTGAGTTTTCTAGCATGGCCTCGCGGCATGCTAGGCTAGACGTGAAAATGTCAGCTGTCAGGAAGGTAGCATATGTGGGACTGCCACTGCACACGCGTTTTTGGAGAAAATATTCGAAACGTAAAAGTAAATTACAAAGGTCTGAATATTAATAGTTTTCAAGTGCAGAATGCTAGTATAGGTGGAATTGTCAGCCGTCAGGAAGGTTATCACATGGGGCTGCAACTGCATACGAGTTTTCATTCTAGACGCAAATTTAAGGTACAAAGGTCTCGTTAGTATTATTTTTGAAGTGTTTTCAGAAATACAATCAACTATCCGAAATTTCAGGTGAGAGAACCCGATTCGAATCAAATCGAGCGGATTTACTTTTACGTTTAGCATATTTTATCGAAAACTTCGTAAGGCGTATTCCCATGACGTGATAAACTACTCAATACAAGGCTTCCCGCTTTTCGGGCATCTTTTTTTCATTGGTCAGCCACTGCCGCAGGCGTGATCGTACAGGGACTGTGGTGGGAGGTGACGAAACTTAAAATGAGCGTGTGTAGGGGGGTTAAACTGAGCGAACTTTAAAATGAGCGATCATTAAAATGAAGGGAAGTTCACTGTATTATTAGATGTTATTTCTGATGATGATGGAGATAAAAATCAGATACGTGAGAAGGATGATGAGGATGAGGAGGACGAGGAGGTGGAGGAGGACGTGGAGGTGGTTGTGGCGGAAGAGGAGTACTTGTGGTGGTGGTGGAGTTAGTGGTGATGGTAGAGGAGGAGATGGAGGAGCAAGCTCAAATCATATATTAAGTGAGTGCAGTTGAATATAACGTCATTATTAAAATGAGCATTGACGTGTTCGGACATAATCGCCAGTTAACCTCTGCACAATATCAAGATGACTTCTACTTGTGAAAATTACTTGAAAGTTTTTTCACGAGTTGATAGCTGGAAAAGACATCAGATGTACTCATGCAAAAAAGCACAGAATCTCTCTTTCGACATGAATGACCATGAAAAATCTAACAGCTATGAATTTGTTCCTCTTAAGTGGTCTCATGATATTCCGAAAATGATTCAAAGTTATATCAAGAGCAATGATGATGAAATTTATGATAGTAATGATTCAGTTATTACAGAGCTGCGCGAAATTCTAAAGCAAAAGAGTGCTGCCCTAAAAGAAAATTACAGGTGCTTAACCAAATATGTACCGGAACAAAACGAAAATATGATTCAACCTATAATGTGTAAAAGAATTAACAATGTTAAAGTTATAAAGAAAAATTATGAGTATATGGATAAGAAATATGAGCTCAATGAGGAGAAGATGGATGAAGAGGACATAGGACGCGGTCGATGAGGATGACGAGGATAACGAGGATGAGGTGGAGAATGAGGATGAGGATGAGGAGAAGCTATCCTATCTTGAACGTTGTATATTGCCAAGCAATTATTAATAAATTGCATTAAAAACATATAATGTATTATTGAATACTTTTATAAATCTAGGTTAAGATTTTTGTAATGAATGTGATCTATTCAAACTAGCTTAAGGCCATGTGATACTTTGCAACGAAGTCAATCAGGTTCAGATAACCCAAGTTTTTTTCCAAAAAAAAAGGAATATTTCCGAAAAATTAATTCGGAGAAGTTATAAAATATACTAAGGGAGGGATATTGACTCTCGTTTGGTTAAATAATTGAAAAATTATAATTATCGGCAAAAAACCATGATTTTTATGGTTTTTTCATGGTTTCACCATGAAAATCGATTAGTCGCCAATTTTCACTTTCATTTTAGTAATCAGCGCGTCAAAATACATAAGTATACTGAGACCCAAGAAAATCACAGCTTTACGGTTTTCTGAACTCCATGCTTTCTTTATCCTATATAATTTTAATTTATTACAATAATAATAAATAATATCATCCCTCAGATATTTTCCTTCAGATTCCGACGTTACCGATCCAGTGTGATGTAATGTTATTTAAATTGTATTTTCATAATGAAACTTCTTACCGACCAAGTTTTAGACAGACTCGCTCAAAAACTCTAATGATAACTGCAGTTTTCAGAAGTTCGATTTTAGCAAAACGAAACTTTTATTTTTATTTTCAAAGGTAAAGGAGTCAATAACGGTCCATTTTAATTTTCTCTACCGGTTTCCAATATTTCGGAATAAACCTGCGGAAAGCATAGAGAACCTAACCTCAAAGTGTCAAATGCTTTGCCAATTTTAGCAAATCGAAACTTTTTTTCATTATGGAAGATAAAAGGAGTCAATAACGGTCCATTTTAATGTTCTCTATCGTTTTCCAAAGTTTCAGGGCAAAATATTTATTTTTGTAGGCGTAAAGTTGGTTTATTTGAATATCATAATTTTTCAAAGTATCGCATGGCCTTAAAATTTTTGTTGAATAAAAATTTATATTAAACGATCAAAACTGTGTGTATATAATCCTCATTCCCTATCCTGTTAGTTTATGTAAATAAATTAATTAGTTTATTATTTAAATTATCAATTATTTTTACCGTGATTAGTTTTATCTTTGTTCAATTATTTGCAACCTAATTAATGACTTTTATTTTGGTTTAATTAGTTTCAGCTTAATTTAATTATTTTTATCTAGGTTTAATTAGTTATAACATAATTCGTTTCATCTTAGTTTCATTAGTTATACGATAATCTAATTAGTTAGAAGTTTTTCTTCAATTAGCTTCAGTTTAATTAGTTATAAATTACCTTAAATCAGTGGCAGAAATTTTTATACTGCGCATGCGCAAATTCTAATGCACTGAGCAATAAGACTGGACGCTTGCACCACAGGGTTGGTCAGTTACGCATAATTATCGAGTTATTGATATATGTGACCGTCCGCGAAGAAAGGGACCTAATGCGTCAAAGCTGAATTTTACAGGACGGGCGATCGTAGCAGAGCCTGCAAGCTAGCATTTGAGTAGTGGGGATGCGTCTACGAAAAGCACCCCCTCCTCTTACCACTACATTTTTTAGGCACGCGCCAGTTTAGCTCACGGGCACGTCGCGTACAGCTGTACAGGTCAGTAGTGGGGCTGGCTTTTGTAGGCCTCTCGTTCGGTCTCCGCGTACGCTTATCGTGTCTATGTTTGTAGCTTAAAAACAAAAAAAGTAATTAACTTAAACAATTTCTGATGATTGGAAGTGAAAGAGTGACTCAGAAACTATCGATTGACGTAAGAAAATGAAAATCGATTTTTTCGGCATTAGGTCCCTTTCTTCGCGGACGGTCACATATAATCCGTAGAAAATCCTGTAAGTTACTTTCCAAGATGGCGGCCATGTGCTTCACCTTACTTTTTTCAAATTGATTTGGTTTTATGAATAATAGCCATAAAGTCTGAACGCGCCAAATCCAAATTGATAAAATGTAGGTTGATCCAAGCGAATGATTTCGCATGCGTTGAGATTAGTGAGGTAGATGACTGATATCTTCTTCCACTATTTGAATCAGACCACTCAATTTCGAAAGACGATAAGTATAAATTGTCGTTCGAGCACCATCGTACCCTCTCTGTTCAACTCAAACGATAGAAAGAGACGTTTCGAAACCTTCATTTCGTATGCGGTCGCACCTCGTTGTTTATCTCACATGGTAAAAAGAGAAGTCCGATCGACTGTAGGCATCGCAGTCCCAATGCAGGAAGTCTCGGCGTGGCACTAGGGGTTGGGGGGGGGGGGGGGCACTTGCAGATACAGGGGAATTCTGTAGAAGGTAGACGCGTGACACTTGCAGGTGACTACCCGTAGACGTTTGGGGAATCCCAGCGCACGCTAAACACAGAGGGGAATACCCAGAGTTTTGAGCCGGTTATATTTCTTTGAGAATATAACCAATAAGAAATTTACGAATTTATTTTAAATAATGAAAAATTACATTTTTTTGTGAACTCAGAACGATTTTTTCATATACAAAATATATAATAAGCAGTCCAGTATCGGAAATGAAAAACACTTTAAAAAAAAGTTTTGCTATTAATCGTAGCAGATTATTCTTCATGAAGATTATAGGTTGTGTCGGCGCTTAATCTGTAACAGTTCTTATATCGTCATTTAAATATGTAGTTGCATTCTTATCTTTTCATATTTCAGATCATTGAGATGTTAAAATAAAAAGCTACATAGTTATATGTTAGTCCATAAGAATTATAGAAATGACTAGAGAATCTTAGCACAGCACTTGTAGAAATAGGGGAATCCTACATCTTTTGGTGTTAGACGCACGTTACACATACACAGGTGAATACTAAAGTGACAATTTACCCTGTATTTCGCAGGACAGTCCCGCGTTTGAGCAATGTGTCCTGCAAAGGTAAATGTCCTGCAAAACGTCCTGTAAAAGACTATTTTTACCAAAGCGTCCAGCAAAAGGGTTTTTTCCTACTTCGACGTTTCTGAGTTTCTCCCTAGGTTCTCGATCAATCAAATCTGAGATTTCAACATTGAATCTGAACCCCCCTCCCTCAATCCTACTGTCAGTGTCCTGCATTTGAGCGTTTCAAATATGGTCACTTTAGTGAATAGCCGTGGACGTTGAGGGAATCCCAGCAAGAATTGGAGTGACATATACCGTTTTTTCGGTAGCGTAATGAGCATATCCTGGATACATGCAATATCTACTGCTTATATTAGTGTTGGATGAAAGTATTGAGTGACTTTGTATAGCGACTGAGGCTCGATCCATAGCCGGGGATGTGTACTACCAACGATCCATATTTTACTGACCAATGGTAATAAATCTGCATTATTGGCCGATGGTAACTCTGCATTACCGACTGATCTGCATCACCAGCTGATGGGAATTACCTGATATAGGTAACTCAGCATGGAACAGAAACTTAAACTTAGCTTGGAACAGAACTTGCTCGGTTATTAAGTGATCTTATAGCAGCATAGCCCTACTACTCAAAAACATTGATGTAATCATAAATACCTTACTTTTATATTAAAACTATGCAATGTACCTCGCTTTCATTCCGAAAATACGTAAGGTTATAGTGTCTGCGTGAATTCACTTAATGACTATTAGAACTTGACCCACGCGAACGATATGCGTCTTGATGCTTGTAGGAGACTTCTCTGAGTTGTCGTTAATCAATGCAGATCTCCTTCCTCCAATATCCCACGTGGAAAGATTTCCTGAAAAGGACTCCAAGGAAATTTTAGAGAATTTCCATTTGGAAATTCCGTCGTTTTTCCTGTGGAAATTCCACTAACTTTCCGTTTGCAAATTGCAGCCTGTAATGGACTCAGAAAGTTCTTAGAAGACACATTACTATCAGTGTCTCTACTCCTGGTCGATTCCAGAAGTCTTGACCATCGTCTCAACACATTCCGTTTGCACCAGGGGTAAAAAGTACGTCTGCCTCGAGAAAGTTGAGTTCTAAATCAAGATTAACCGCACCCAACGCACTTTTCTCTTGACACGTCATCATACAACAACTTCGAAGTATATATATATA
>CAKNYM010030207.1:15363-30104 GCA_932195095.1 Andricus curvator
AACGCCATCTATGAGCAAACAGCGGATTTAAGCTTATACACCTGGTAAGTAGTTATAGGTGTAATGGTATATGCATGAGATGCCCATATTTGGTGAATGGCGCAGTTGTCAGAATGAATGTATCGTTCTCAGATATCAAGCGGAAGGAAGTTTTAGATGTAGTGGTAAAGTATAATGACCGATCAGTGATTAGAGATGCCATATTTGGTGAATAGCGCAGTTGTCAAAAATGCATGTATCCCTTCTTAGATATCGAGAGGAAGGAAGTTTTAGATGTAGTGGTATCACACATCGAGATTACGAATATTTCCATGATTTTAATATATAGGCGTAATAATGTATAGATGTAGATTCGAGGAATCTTACTTCCTATTTGTTTCTGTAGGACTATTTCTAAATATAGAATAATTCTGTGACTAGTTTTTGTACAGGATGTCCGCTTACAATTCTCATGTTGATTACCGCTGATTGCCGTTTCTTTGTTTGCTGCCTGGCGCCCGGCTCGTTCCGCTTTGGCGTGCTGTTCTGGCACCAGAGTCTGGTATAGCAGATCCTGGCCCAGACTGGTCATGATATACACCAGATAAAATTAAAATAACGTAAACTGGTACGAAATAGGTTTCTGTAATAGTTTTACACGATATTTCAGCCTTTCCTGGGAGAATATACTGCGGAGACGTCACAACATTCCAGGAGACACACTGAAGTATTAAAAACGTAACCTGTTGTCGTATAAGCTTGCATGGTTGCATGTTTGGTCATACTTGTGAATCGTTCAAATTTCCGATTGCTAGATTTTCAATTTTATTATTTATATTCTACATTAATTACTAGTGTTTAAACTGAATACCAGAATCTGGTTCCTTTATTCACCAGATTCTGTTTTTCGTCTGGTCTGATCATTTCTTTTCCAGTCTGGTCGACTAGAGCGAGCAGATGCTGAGCAAGACTCTGGCCTCTGTCATACAAGGCAGACGTTGCTACTAGGGTAGGAATGCATGATAAAGGCGTAAGAATTATACAAATGTGTCGTGCAGCTTCCAGTATTTGTATGTGTAGGACATTTGAGAATATAGTCGTTTTGTATCGTAACCTTAGTGATTGCTCGATGGGTGCATAACTGGTGGGCGCCTTCGTTGTGTTAGTGCAGCGAAAATAACGCGTAGCAGTTAGGCTTTTGCGTTGTTCCTTTTAAATCTGGGCCTTACAATTGCGTATTGGATTTTATAGGGGTTTTTACAATATTTTTGTATGTTAGTATGTTAGTATGTTAGTTAGTGCATGGGAATGCAATTGCCATGATCAAACTTTTTTTTACATATTGGTGTATTCGAGGTTAGGTCAGTCGTCTACGTAGCATATCTTAAATTAAAATTATACGAACAAATGATATTGAAAACTGACCACATCTTCAGGGTATTCCTGACTGGAATGGTCTTCGGGCATCCAGAATTAGCTCGGTAGAAAGTCTTTCAAAATACAATTTTTTAGTTATCTCAAAACGATAAGATACGTGAAAACTGACCAACTTTCGGGGTTTTGTAAAGGGTGATGGTCCTCAACCACCATGAATAAACCCAGTAAAAGTCTTTTCAAAATTATGTATACAAAAAAAATGATGAATGATCTCGTAACCAGTGAGGTACGTGAAACTGACAAAATTTTCAGGGTTTTATACAAGGGGTGGTCCTTGGCCACCACAAATTAACCCAAAAAAAATATTTTCAAAATGAAAAATCAAAATTCTGAATTATCTCGAAAACGGAGAGACTTATGCGAAAACTTGAAAATTAATAATAAATAACAATTAGTATTCATATTGACGAAATCTGATAAATTTTCAGATTTTCGGAAAACGTTAAAAACTACGTAAAAACTGTCAAAATTTCAGAGATTTTTGAGAAGGGGATAGATTTATTCGGATTGAAAATAATTGAATGGCGACTGCGGATTGATTTGAATTGAGTCGGATTAAAGTTGTTATACGTGCAATAATTGAGAAGGACTGAAAAGACATATTGGATGAGCCACGGATTCATTAGATTGGGCGCACGGATTGAAAAGAATTGAATTTTCGGTTTGGATTGATCCCCGATTCACTCGAATTGAGCGCACGGACTTGAGAGCATTGAAAAGATTAAAAGTGGCTTGGGATATGGGATGTGTCTTGGATTGAATTAAGATTGGGCATCGGACTGACAAGAACTAAAAATTTGTTTCCCATTGGTGTTTTATTCACTCGGATTGGTTTTGGATTCTTTATCCATTCGGACTAGTGTCAGATTCAGTTGGATTCATTCTGGTTGAATTCAAGAAGTCCCACGTATTCAAATGGATTGGAGGCATGAATTGAAAAATGGCTTTGGTATGGGTTTGGGCTGAAGTTGCTGCTGATACATCAATGGCTCTCCATTGATGTATCAGCAGATAAGTGAGCCTCGAATCCATTCGGATTGAATTTGGAGTTGAGACATGTATCGAGATTGGGTTTCAATTTGGGGTTGAAAGACGGATTGAGAAGGGTTAAAGGGGATTGAAAAGTTGCTTCGAATTGTTTCGGATTAATTCAAAATGGTTCGAACTGCAACATAAATTTCAAAGATAATTACAAAATATTTTAAATAACGAAAAAACGCGCGCTCCAGCGCTCGATCATCGGTCTCGTTGTGGTAAATTGGAGTTGAATTTACTAAGAGTTGGAATAGGGGTCTTCGTCTGAGGTCGTAATAGATGGGGATGTGTTCAAGAACTTCTTTATTTTTGTTTGTACGTAGAAAAAATGTATTTCAAAATTGGGGTTCTATTATCTATTGCATATGTATATTGAGGATTTCAAAAGAAAGGTCAGTTTTGTGATAGAAGTGATCATGCAAAGTACAACAGCAAAATGAATTATAGTTAAGGTACACAACTTTTGTTTATCTATCTTTTTTTATGATTGGATATCATTTTTTAATATCATAGTTTAGAGGAAAAAATGTTTAATTTGGCAAAACTAATATCTTGCTTTTGAAGAATAATATCACGTTTTATACAAAAATATTTCTCAATTGATTTTATACAATAGACGAATATATTCGAGAAAAGACAGTATGATTCATTTTATATAAACGCTGACTTTATAAAGATATCAACTTGAACTTTAAATATGCAGTTGTTTACGTTATATTTTTATAATTTAGGAAGTTTGTGAGAAAAATATTGATTATTTAATTCAAGCTAATAGATCTTTTAAGTATTGAATATAATTTATGACACTGACAAATTTATTCTGGAATTGACATCATGGAAACTTTAAGAAAAACGTTCAACTTCTGAGATAGGATGAAAAATTAAAATTTAACTTTGGTGAAGGCTTGAGTTAAGAGCATATCATATATTCAAAATCTGATTTCAGATTATAATGTTTTTGCTGTTGGATAAAATCATATTAAATTAGGATAGTGGTATTGAATGCCAAGACATATTGCTTCTCGATGGCTGGATTCTGAAAAATAAATGCAGACATGAATTAGTATTATTGAATATGTCTAAGTCGATAGTTATAATTCATAAAGAAAGTCTTCTAGTAAATGGTAGCTGTTCAGTGAATGTTAATAAAAGTCTAAAAATAAATGAATATTTGTAATTATTTTATATGATGTTGAATTCAGAATTTTATGAAAAAGCATTTGGGGAGTCTTTTATTTAAATTTTTACGTTTCCTTTTCCTGGAATTTCTAATACTTCGTATGGTTCTGAATATTGATTGTTGAGTTTTTTAATTTTTCCTCGTTCTAATAAAAATACTTGGTCTCCTACTTTGAATTCTTAAGGATTGATTTCCCTATTATATTATTGTTTTGATTTTTCTTTAGCTGAGATTAAATTTTGTCTGGCTAATTCGCGAATTCCGTGTATTCTTGTTACTAAATTTTGTGTATAGTCATCATTATGTTCGTAATCTTTCGTGTCCAGGCGGGGGTTCGCTGGAAGGTAATCCAGCTAGTTTTCCAAAAGCTAATTCGTACGGAGTACATTTTGTTGCTTCCTATACACTGGTATTATAAGAAAACGTGGCTAGTTCTAACCAATCATCCCATTCTGCGTTTTTCTATGTGAATTATTTTGAATATTCTGCTAAGACGTGATGAGATCTTTCTAAGGATCCATTTCATTGTGGATGAAACGCTGTAGTTATAAATTGTTTGATACGAAATCTTTAAGCGAATCTTCGTAATAAATTACTTACAAAATCTTCACCTTGATCAGTTAAACCCCCTCTTGGTGAGCCAAAAGTTTAAAAAAATTTGGTTAAAAATGTGTCTGCTATTGTACCAGCTTGATGATTTGGATGGTAAAAAGCTACACAAAATTTGGTAAAGTTATCTTGAATTGTTAAAATATATTCATTTCCTTTTTCAGTTTCTGATAATTTTCCTACGGTATCCATTGATATCTTTTTAAATGCGGTTCCTGGGGTGTCAGTTATGACCATAGAATTTTTAGTTTCGACGCGTACTAATTTTTTAAGTTGACATTATAAACAAAGTTGAATATATATTTCTGTATGTCTATTTTCATGTTTTCCCAACAAAAAAGCTTCTATAAAATTAATTTTTTTTCTTTTGTGGGATACTGTGTTATTCCTGAGCAAATAATTATCTTTGTACTTGATTCTGAAAATACGGATTTGAGTTGACTTAAGATTTCTTCCTATGGTATATTATTTACGTAAGCAGTTTTAGTTATACTGATTGATTTCAAATTTAATTTGCTGGCTATGTTATGCAAGGAAAAAATTGTGAACTTTCTACTATTGAGATTTTCCGCAAGATTTTCTTTTTCTCCTTCTTCGATCGGAAGGGTGATGTGATAATCTTTCCCTTATGAATTTCTTTGGCAAGACCTTCCTGAAGGTTTATAAACTCTGGAAATTGTTCGCGTTTTAATAATAATTCTGATCCCTCATCTCGTGGTTCTCCGTTAGTTGTAGTGAAGTATGCATAGTTATCTTCTCTCATTGTAATTTTATCGCGGAAATCTATTATATTTGGGTGCTCAGTTGACGTTCCGGCGACTAGTCTGTCCGGAGGTGGCTCTGGGGTCGGGAAGTTTTGTGCTAAATCTCCGTCGTGCGTTTCTTTACTGTCATTAGTTTCTGGTAAATCTTCATTAAAATTGCAATTTATTTCATCCTTAAAATCTACGAAGAGTGCGACTATTTTTCCTTTTTTCTGTCCCAGGTTCCTGTTGCCTAGATAATTTAGCACGAAAATGTTATTCACTGTCCCCATCCCCTTCTGAATCCTGTTTGATTGTGTGGAATACATTCTTTCTCATATACCTGTTCTTCTAATCTCTTCGTAAGCACATCCGCGTAAATCTTATACGTTACTGGCATGAGAGTGATTCCTCTATAATCTTCCAGCTTTTTACCCCCTCCTTCCTTTGATAAAGGAACTACTAAACCTGTCCTCCACTCCTTCGGCCATCCTTCCCCTCTCCATACTCTATGACATACTTCCCAAATCTCTTCTCTAACCCTTCTTCCGCCAAATTTCAACGCTTCATTCTCCATCCCATCCTCTCCTGTTGCCTTATTCCTTTTTAACTTCTCAATTGCTTGATTCACCTCCTCTCTGGTCACCTTATTCCCTCCTTCGGTTCCTTCCACCTATATCTTTTCACCATCCCCCCTCACCTTCCTATCCACCCCTCCGAGCAATTTCTTGAAATATATCATCCAATCATCCATACTTATCTCTTTATTGACTCCTTTCCATCCACTCCTTTCTCTATTGATCATCTCCCATGCTCTTCCTTCCTTTATTGCTTTCTCTACTTGTTCCATGTACCTCACCTCCTCCTCCTGTCGTTTTACATCCAGTAATTTCTCGCGTTCCCTTTTTATTTTATTATACTCCTTTCTGTCTATCTCTCCTCTTCTCCAATTCTTTAACGATAACTTTATACGCTCTTTACTCTCTACACATTCCACATCCCACCATCCTCTCTTCCCCCTTCTTTCTTCCTCACTTGGCCTAATTTCTTCCACTATCTTCTCTACCCTTCCCCTCATCTTACAAAACATCTCATCCACGCCTCCCCCATATTCAATCAAAACATTCTTTTCTTCCATTCTGTCCGTATACTCTCTCAGCTTATCAACTCTCCATTTGCCCATCTTTGCTTTTTTCCCTGTCGCTCCCTCCTTCGTTCCCTCTCTTTTCTAATTCCCGCATTTCAACGTCGCAATGACCGGGAAGTGTTCTGACTCTATTTCGTTCCCTACTTCCATTCTTTCCAACAGCCTCCTTGTCCTTTCCTCGGCAAAAATGTATTTAATCACTGTTTCCCCTTTTCCTGCAAACTTAATCTCGCCTTCCTCATCCCCTTCCCAGCTCCCATTACAAATGAACCATCCTGTTTCTCCTAGGATTTCCAACAGAGTCCTACCCTCCTGGTCCACCTGTTTGTGTTTCGATTTTCTCCTGAAAGTCTCACTCTCTTCATCCCATATTTCCCCTCCCTGTTCCCCTGTCCAAGCATTCAGATCACCTCCTATCAACACCAATTCATCATCCTTTTTCACCTCCCATTTCCTAATCACACTCCAACCTTCTTCTTCTCCCCTTCTCCTGTAAATTCAAACTATCCTTTCTTTTTCCTATCTCCACCATTCTCGTCATTACTCCATCTGCTTCCTCAAATCCTATTTCTACTCTCATTTCTCCCACCAATTTATTTCCTTCTCCTTCCTTGCCTCTTGCATCTGCCACATATATCCCTTAGGTAACTTGCTCTTCACCCTCCTCCAATCCTTCTCAGCTACCCAGGTTTCACTCCACATCACTACATCCCATTTCTTCACCTCTTTCCAGAATCCTTCCTCTTTATTCATTAGCCCTGATACGTTCCAAAACGCTATTCTCACTTCTTTCTTCCTTCCTTTCTCCCTTATTTCGTCTTTGCGTCCCCTCCCTATTTTTGTGGGAACCTTGTCGCTTCGCCTACTTCTCCTTCTTTCCTTTCACCCTCTACTGTTTCCATTACTACCTCCCTTCTATCCCTAATCTCCGTAGTCTCCACTTCTCCCCCTCGTCGCCATGGACGTCCCCTATACACTTAACTCAATTTTTCTTTCTCATCATACCATATCCACATATTCCCATTTATCCACATCCTGTCTTTCCCTATCCATACCTTTTTCCCTTTCACTCTGTCACTCCAGGCTCTCTGCTTCATCATTCACTTTCTTCTTGTTTCATTCCACGTCATATCCTCCTCTATCCTTTCTTCCCTCCCCTTTAAAGCTTTCTATTTTCTCAGGATATCAACTTTTTCTTCCTGACATCTCACTTTCACTATATATATATACGCGATTTACCTACATTCTTCATTCCCACTCCATTTAGCTCTTCCACGTTTCTTCAGTTTGATTTCTTGATTTTCGTCTTGTTACCATTGTGTGGCATTTTGATTCATTTCTTTTATTTAGATATAAGAAGTCCATTTGATTGAGTAATACGTGAATTCTTTCTTTAACTTGATTAAATAATTCTTCAGTGAGAATGTCGTTTTATTTCTTAATTTTTATACTAGAATTTGAACTCGAAATTGGACTAAAACTCGACTGTGAGTTTAAACATGAATTAGTATTTGATTTTGAGCTCGCATTAGTACATGATTTATTATTTGATTTTGAGTCTTTGTTAGTACTCGATTTTGAAATTGTTTGTGAGTCTTCGTTAGAACTTGATTTAAAAATTGATTTTGAGCGCGTAGAATATATTTCCTGATTAATTTTCATTATTTTAGTATCTTCTTCTTTCATTTTAGTAACTTCTTCTTTTATTTCTTCTTTAACATCTGTGGGGTTTCTTGATAACGCGCCTGCATTTATATTCATTTTACCTACTTTATAGACAACTTGAAAGTCATATTCGGCTAATTTTAATTTCCATGTTGTTACTCTAGAATAAGGATCTTTGAAATTTTGAAACCAGAATAATAGTTTAGGATCGGTAACTAACGTAAATTTGTGCCGTATAGGTAGGGGCGAAAATGAGTTACACAAAATATAATTACTAGAGCATACTTTTGATGAGTGTCATACTATCTTTCATTGTCATTTAAACTTCGAGAGGCGTAACTTCGAGAGGAATCTGTCTAGACAAATCGTGTGTCTTCTTTCAATAATTCATTTAAAAGTGCGGCGATTTTTGAAAATCCGTCAACAATTTTTCTATAATAGCCTGCTAATCGTACGAATTCTTTGATAGTTTTTGGTTTTTTAGGGACAGGAAATTTTTTAACGGCTTCTACTCTTTTAGGGTCTGGCCGCACTTCGTTTTTATCAATAATATGTCCGAGATATTTCACTTCAGGGCGAAACAATTCTACAGTATCCACTGCCTGGAAAAGCTGCCCTATGTGACTCTCTAGGATCATTTTTATCTGGCCGAATCCCCATGCTAAGTCAAATACCGAAAAATGTTGTGCTTTCCCTAATTGATTAAAAATTTTTGTAAAGTTTGAATGTGGATACGAATTACTAATTGTTTTTTCGTTTAATTTGTGATAGTCTAAAAACATACTCCATTTTATGTTTCCGTGAGATTCCGGTTTCTTAGGGACTGGAAGTACTGGTTTATTATATGGAGACTATGATGGCTTTATTATTTTGGTCTTAATTAATTTTTTGACTTGATCTTGAATTTCTTCTTCTTGGATGTGGAGAGTCTATATGGTCGTGGAAAAACTGGTATTTCGTCCGTGGTTGTCATGCTGTCTTGTAATACATTTGTGCTTTCGAGTATTTCTCCTGTTATATGGAATCGGTCTGCGTACTGCTCCCCTTTTTAACAGTTAAAGCGATTTCCTCGTTTAGAAGTGTTACCGAAATTTACTGAAATTTGATATGACACTTAATAGACCTTTCAGAAAACCTGTGCAAAAATCAGGATTTATATGAATTATGCTTATTAATATTAGTAGCCCCAAAAGTCATAAATGCTAATAAATAGATTTTATTTCTCAGCCTTTTAACAGTTAAAGCGATTTTCTCGTTCACAGTTATTACTTAAATGTATAGAAATTTAATATGACACTGAATAGAGCTTTCGCAAGACCTGTGCAGAAGTCAGCATTTATATGAATTATTCTTATTCATAACAATAGCCCCAAAAGTCAGAAATTCTATAAATAGATTTTATTGCTCACCTTTTAAACAGTTAAAGCAATTTCTTCGTTTACGATTGTTACTGAAATTTATGAAAATTCGATATGACACTGAATAGACCTTTAGCAAGACCTGTGCGAAAATCAGGATTTATATGAATAATTCTCAATAACAATAGCCATAAAAGTCATAAGCGCTAAGAAATAGATTTTATTGCTCACCTTTTTAACAGTTGAAGCGGTTTCCTCGTTTACATTTGTTATTGGAATTTACTGAAATTTGTTATGACACTTAATAGACCTTCCAGAAAACCTGTGCAAAAATCAGGATTTATATGAATTATTCTTATTAATAACAATAGCCCCAAAAGTAAAAAATTCTATGAATAGATTTTATTTCTTACCTTTCTAACAGTTAAAGCAACTTCCTCGTTTACGACATAGGTTCATTAAGGGCTTTTTTCAACGATGACAAATTATGGGAAATCTTTGAAACTTTGCAGTTATTTTGTACACATTTGAAGCACGCGTTTCGAGAAGTCCCGAATCTCATACACCAAATCAGGTGTACCTAATGGCAGGTAACTTGAAGAAATGCTTGTAGGCAAAATTTAGGTTCACTGGCATCAATAATGATTAGTGAATGAATAGTTGAATAGTTTTTTCAAATGTCTTTCTTTTACGTCCTTTTTTTAGATAAAGAGTTAACCATGCAAAAAAGTCGAAAAAGCCTTATTTGTGCAGAATAAGAAGCCAAGCATTTTTCTGGTTAACTATTTTTCGCTAAAACTAACCGTTTTCATGGAAGTCGAAAGAAAATTCAAAAATATGATTTTTCAGCTATTTTGAAAAAATGCGTTCGTGATTGATAATATACCGGGACAACCCGTGTAGACTATTCAAAAAATAAATAAACCAACTATAACAGAAAATGCCTTCTACATATTGGGCTATAACCTTCTTAAGCCTGAGACATTAATTTATAATAATATAACTCAAATAGAACCGTCCGCGTAGAAATGACGAACCACCCAACGCACGGCAGTAATTTTGCGATTGGAAAGGTAGTTCTGCCACGACGTAGAGGGGGTAGGGGCGTTGTAGATGTCAAGAAACTGTGTAAGTCACAAGTTACACTGTTCCGAGACTATTTCAACAGCAAGCGAGATTTGGAAACGCAATGGAGATAGAAAGTTATCTACGGAGAGCAACCCAAAAAGTTAGGTCCACATGAAGTGGCTGGTGAGACACCCAATATTTGGCTGAGAAAAGGCGTCCTGTATCCAGAAACGGAAGGATTCGTTATTGCTATTCAGGACAGGGTTGTCAGCACAATAAATTATGGCAAACACGTGTTACATCAAAAGGTTGTTAACCGGTGCCGATTATGTGAAGATATCACCGAATCCATCGAACACATTATTGATGGTTGTCGCGTAATGGCTAAAAGAGAATATACGCACAAAGAAACTGATGTGGTGAGCATTATACATCAAGAACTTGCCCTAAACGTAGAACTCTTAATAGAATGGAAGCCTTCCTATAGATACATTCCAATGTCCGTTTTAGAAAACTAACATTACATTTTATATTGGGATGTTACTATCCAGACGGATTATTACATCCGAGCAAATCGACCCGACACCGTTATGCAAAAAAAAATGTGGAAGAGTCTACATCATCGACATTGCTTGTCCACTTAACCGAAATTTGCAGGCAACCTATACAACCAAGATTCAGAAGTATAGCGAGCTAAGGCATGAAGTAAAGACAATATGGAGGTGAAACATGCATCTATTCATCCTATTGTGATTTCGGCTACAGGCAATGTGCACGCAAGATGCATTAAACATCTTGAACATTAAGGAGTCAGTAGGGTACTGGCAGCAGCTCAGGAGGCGGTTCTATTAAATACCTGTTGCATTGTAAGAAATTTCCTAGACCGTCAGGAAGAAAGCGACTAAAAACCTATGGACAGATACATGATAGCTCAAAGCAAACATCCAGAGGCGACTGTTGTCACCTCCAACACTCGCGGCCGCTGTGTAAGTATAACAGCAGTAAAAGAAGAACTGCAAACTACACCATGCTCCTAATTTTGTACCTACAACATCATCGCGAATGATTTGAAACATCGTATTAAATTAACTATACACATCCTCATCTCATTAGCCACTTGACTTAGTCCGCGGCTATGATGAAAAACCGGGTTCACCCGAGAACAAGTTTCAAAAAAAAATATAACCCTACCAAAAAGTCTTTCTCAGGATGAACAAATTAGCTGAAGCTAATACTACTCTCCCCGATTTGCTCCTCGAAGATGTTAAACTCTGGAACCTGAACTGAATAGTTTTCGAGAAGGCGGTATCTCTGCTTATCGACAATAGAAGAAAAAATACTACAGTATACCTGAGTAAGACTCGCGAGCGTAATGCACAGCTTCAGTTTAAAATTATAACAGCGAGACGGCATCCATCAAATGTTCAGTGCGTAGTTAGCTGGATAACATCAAATAAAAAATTAACTCCAAAAGTTAGGCCACTTGCTAGAAACTTAAGGAAAGCAAATCACACGCTGAACAAGTGTAAAATGTTGACCATCAGGCAGCACTGGACGCAAAAAAATAAGATCTCATTTAACAGCGAAAGATCGTCTTGAACGGCGAGTAAAGTGGATTAAGGAAAATTCCACCTTTTCTACTTATCCTTCCCGTCTGTTCAATGAAATGTCATGTGCCGTTAAAAATCCGCCTAGTCAAGAAGAGATCCAAGTTTCACTTTTAGTGAAAGAAGTTCACTTCTACGAACCAACATCTAGCTCGCATATTTAATACTTTCATAAGCTGAGAACAACCCATATCCCGTAGTGGCTAGTAGAAGGATGCACGGTACTGATCCCTAAGACCGGATATTTGTCAAGTCCAAAGAACTACAGGCCCATAGCGTGTTCAAACACCAGCTAGAAGCTATTTACTGGCATCTTCAAAGAGAGAATATTAACATCTATCGACTCAGTATGGAGTGCAATAGTTGAACAATGTGAATGCAAGAGAGGGCTGGCAGGTTGCAGGGAGAACCTGTTAATAGACAGGTGTATTACCCAGGACTATCCAAAAATAGTGAGATGCATTGAAGAGCGTATGCTCTTGTGGCGGACAAGATTCGTTATAACATCTGACAAAGGACAAGTGAAGATCATCTATATCACATGTAAAAGGGACTCTTCCAAGGAGACTCTCTAAATCCGATACTTTTCTACATTTCCCTCTTGCCTCTATCTATTGTGCTCTGAGGCAAAAGCTCTGGATACCTATCTGGCCCGCCGAACAGTACAGAATATAAGGTCAACCACCTTTTATACATGCACGACCTTAAAATCTTTGCTTCTTCAAAAGAGGAACTTAACATCCTAGATCTTCTGTACCTCAGATATACCTCCCTCGAGATAAAGGGGGTAGATGCTTGCTGAGCTTAGAGTGTCTTCATCGAAGGACGGTTCTGGCTACAGCCTGCTTCGTTCTAAATGGCACAGATTCTCTTATGCGACTCGCATATCAACATTAAGTCATTAATGCTGCGGCGTTTCTATACTTTGCCGCAGATAGGGCCGCGGACGAGCTTGGCTTTCCATTTGATTCCAGCAACACTACGTATGGCATAGCATCACTAATATCTTTGTGGCTCAAAAGTCGTGTACAGGAAGCAGGACATTCGCTTCTGCTAAGAGAACATGCTGACAAGCCCCTTCATGGTAAATTTTACGGCATTATACGTAGAGAAGAGTTATCAATGGGTCTGTCCAACATATTTCTCAAGTCTGCTGGATTGAGATCGGAGACTTAGGGATTTCTTTTGGCCTGTCAAGACGGTGTTAGAAACACCTCAGTTTACCGGGAGCGCATAATTAATGTACCTGTAGGCGATACCAACTGCCAAACGTGCAAGCAAGACCCAGAAACACTTGGACAAGTTCTCAGTGAATGCTCAAAGTATGCATGCTACGGGTACATAGAGAGACACAATGCGGCTCAAAAAGTGTTATATTACCATGTTAGGCACTTTTATGGTGTTGATCGATTGCCCGTCTTGCCATACGCCCAGGGGGAACTCGAGTCCGTTGTCGAGAAAGATCAGTATAAGATCTACTGGAATTTCTCATTCTCCACCACTTAAAGTATCAGTGATACAAAGCCTGATATTGTACTCCAAGATCTGAAGACTAAGATCATTTGCGTGATAGAATTCTCAACACCAGCCGAGGTAATATCACGGCAAAGGAGGAAGAAGAACGGGCCAAATATCAAGCACTTCTTTTCCAGCTGAGCAGCCGGCGTCAGGCTCAGTTCATCGTGAGCCGGATGCAAAAAGTTGTTCTTTTTGGATCACTTCATCTGGTCCGTCAACAATGTTCCTCATAACATTCTGCAAAGATTGGTAACTCTCAAAAAGTATCCAGAGGTGAAAGTTTCATCTGCAACTGTGCCGTCTCCCGCGTAAGGTCATCCGCGGCTAGATACCACACTCCAAGAAACAGTGTAGTACGAAGTTTCTTGCGTGAATTTTCCGCTTTTGCTTACCTTTTGGGATAGAAGGAGCAGGAGTGGATGATCTACACGTTCCAGTTGCCTCGGGATTGGTTGCTTTCAGGAACCATGGTCGTAGCTTCCGGAGCCTACAACCTCTCAAGGTTTTCATAATCGGCTGTCTTGTAGGTATGAAAGCTTCATTTCTCAGCCAATTCAACAAAATCCCGGCTTGCCAGCGTCAGGCTCAATGCATCGCGAGCCGGATGCAAAAGGCTGTTCTTCTGGGATCACTTTATCTCGTTCGTCAAAACTGTTCCTCATAACATTCTACAAAGATTGGTAGCTCTAAAAAGGTATCACGAGGAGAAACATTCGTCTCCCAGTGTGCCGTCTGCCGCGTAAGGTCATCCGCGGCTAGAGACCGGACTCCAAGGAATAGTGTTTTACGAAGTCCCTTGCGTAAATGTTCCGCTCTTGCTTACTTTCTAGGATATAAGGAGAACATGTGTACGTCAATTTATCATGCTCTTCTTTAACTGCATCATTATATTCAAAATCAAGATTATATACTTTACCTATCTCGTGCCGGGCATTATGTATAATACCTAGCGATTATATAGAATGCCTAGGCAATGTATATAATAAGTAATCGATTACATACTTTGTCCGAAATGGCCAGGCATTATATATAATGCCTGGATTATATACTTTTTCTGTAACACACATATATATATATATATATATATATATATATATATTTAAAAGTTTGTCATAAGGACAACCGCAGAATTTTGCCGGGAGCGGGTGCTAATCTGGAAAATTTGCGAGAGTTGGTTTATTCCACCTCGTCAATGGCAGTTCGGAAAACGTGTAGTATACACATGTATATACGTACCTATATACGTATATACATGGGTATACGTATATGGTTTATTTGCAAACCTGGGCGCCAGCCAGGACCCTTGAGCGAGATGTGAAACCTGAAAAGCTAGAAGAGAGCTAGAAAAGAAAAGCTAGAAGAGCAAGAAATCACAGGGGTGGTTCTTAAAAAAAA
>CAKNYM010030208.1:0-13983 GCA_932195095.1 Andricus curvator
TAGGTTGCTCCATTTTCAGTCAATTTCGAAGATACAAAATACACTTTCTTTACGCGGTTAGAAAATCTTGTATGAACATTTATATATACAGAAACAAAGTTTATTGAAAAATAATGAAAAACGTCTCTCTCTCTCCCTCCCTCCCTCTCTCCCTCCCTAGCCTATATGGGCAATCCGCCACTGATCCTTCCACAGCGGCCGTGAGCGTTGAAGGTGTCCTCTGGATGCTTTCGTAGAGCTATCATCTACCTCTTCACAGGTTTCAGTCGCTTGCTTCCTGATGGTCTAGGAAGTTTCTTACAATGCAGCAGGTGTTTAATAAAACCACCTTCTGAGCTGCTGCCAGTACCCCACTGATTTCTAAATGTCCAAGATGTTCAGTCCATCTTGCGTGCACTGGAATGTTTCTATAGAAAAGCATTCATTCTGATAAGAGTCCTAGGTTGAGGGTAAATTGTTGATGTATAATGCACGCCACATCATTATGTCTGTGCGTATATTCTCTCTGAGCCGTTACGCGACAACCATAAATAATGTGCTCGATGGATTCGTTGACATGCTATTTAGTGTTTTGTTTAATAGGTTCAACGCTAAACAGAACCATAATGCACTGAAGATGTCTCCTGGTCATGTTGTACGGAAGAAATCGCTTGCTTGTAGTCAATGAATGCCACGTGCAAGTTTTTTTGATGTTCATAAGCTTGCGTCATGGCATCAGCGTGTATGGTGACTAGATTTTTCGGCCCTGCGAGTTTTTAAATCCTTTTTGTTCTTCTGTAAGGCTGTCATTCTCGTCGCAGTGAGAATATATCTTATCTGCAATGATAGCTGTGAGGCATTTATAAATCGTTGGAAGGCAGGCCATCGGTCGAAATTGAGATAGATTTTTAGAGTCTGGTTCATTAGGCAACATATACGTAGTACCTTTGAGCATAAAGCCTGGCAATAGATCTGGGTGTTCGATGATCTTCCGAAAGCACCTGTTAAAGCAGGGTGCACACTCGTCAGACACTTGTACCACAAATTGTGCACCATGTCCGGACCTGGAGCTTTCCAGTTACTTGACCTTTTCAAAACCGTTGAAACATCTGAATCTGTAATGTGAGTCAGCTCTATTTCAGAGTTTCTGCTTGCTCTTGCTTTCTCTATTTGATACACGCAGCGTCGAAATTGTTTATGTTTGTTTTTCCCCAAACACCCGACCAGTAGTTAGTCATGTCTTCCAATTTAGGGACTTCGGTCTCTTGCTGATTATTTGCTTTACACACAGTTCACAGTAGAACCTTTTTTCATCTACCTGAAAGGTTCAATTTTGTTGCCTTCTTGCAATACTTTTCTTGTACCGACGCAGTCTAGCAGTAAGAACATCAAGTCTCTGCCGTTGGGAGTCTATAATCTCATCCAATATTGCTGGTGTCAATGTTTCGATCTACCGAGGATGGATGATTTTAGTAACATGGTGTATCAGCTTTCTGGTTCTATTTCCTTTCTTATATTGAGTCAATCGACCCAATTTGCACCTTACTTTGCTGACATCCATATCCAACCTGATCTTCCATGGTGGATCTTGATATTTTTTCCTGGTGCAAAAACTGCATTTGTAGTCCTCGTTCTGCGGCTCAACGTTTTGACGGCTGCCACAGCTACACAATGCACAAGAGTTTGCACCTCTAACGCAGTTAGTATTGCGTTCAAATGCATAGGTAAAATCTTGCTGTTCAGGCGTTCTATTAGTGCACGCAGATCCTTTGTGATGTTAATCTTGGGCAAATAATACATTTGTGTTGGTTCCACATATCTGTACTCTAGTCAAGCAAGACCAAAATTTCTTTTAAGGTGCTGTAGTTTTTCTGGGATTTCGCTGTAAAAATCAACGTTATTAATGTCCGGATGTGATTCTAGTGGATCCGGTAATCGATGTACATTGTCCCTAGCACCTATGCCATCAGCCACAATCAGGTCTTCGTCGTCCTTATCGTCGAAAGGAAGGTCATCAATAGGAAGCTGCTGTTCCACTTTCATTTTGATGACAGCTATTTCAACACCCGAAAGCAATCTGTTTACAGATATTGAACGTTTTTTTTCTGCTGAAGTCTGCTCATTTATTCTAGTGGCTAGCTCTGGGTACTTAAGTAAGAAGAGTCGATGGTGTTCTATCCTCACACTTTGCCCACTTTTCTCTGCGAACAAATGAAGGCGCATGAAAACTCTGTTCATATGATATGTCCATTTTAATCGCCTTCTTGATTGCTGAATCTCTGCTTCTGCCTCTGGTCGAATGAGGCAATCTGCCTCTGAGGATATGGCAGGACTGGATCATCATGAGGTTGAGCAAGAACATCAACTGCCGCTGCTTCATTGTGTAATGGAGCTTCCTTTAACTGATGTTCATGCTAAAGCATCCTCAGGAGGCACAGTTGATGCTCCACTATTTACCGTTTGTCGCAGATGTTCTTGCAGCTCACCATTACTACTGTTTTGCATGCTGTGGCCCCCAGTGGTGACTCCAGGGGCACCCCGACGATTCTTGGGAAGCGAAAAGGGTTTCCAAATATTTAAAAGACCTAAAAACTCCCTTCTCTCTTCGTTCTCTTCCTGTCTGACATGGGAAACCCTATCAGTAGCAATGCTAGAACCAACATAATAAAAATTATTATTATACCACTAAGCCATATCTCTTTTGGAGTAAGCGTGACTCACTCGGTTCTAGCCGGAGATCAGGGAGTTCTCAAGAGGAAAGTGGGAAAGGGAAGTGTACAAGGCGGTATAGGGGGGGGGCATAGCTTTTTATATTAAGTTAGAATCCCGGTGTTGTTTATTTAAATAACATGCTCGTTCCGCAATTGCATGCCAACCGAGTTATCATTATTATTATCTTTTTCTTGGTAGGTCCAGGTCTCGCTACCTAACAACACAGTCGGTAGAAGTATAGCATCATATATCGCAATATTAGCTTTATTTGTTATATTTTCACTTCTGGAAGTGGCTCTTACCCTGCTAATAACTTTCCTATCATCGCTTATACGCCTGTCTATTTCTACATCGATCTTTCCGTGATCACTAAATAAACTATCAAGATACACGTACTTATCAACGTGTTCTATCCTCTCATCATCTAGGGCAATTTTGCATAGTATTTACTCACCCTTTCCTTCAAACACCATGATTTTTGTTTTATCCACGTTAATTTTAAGGCCCATCTTCTTCATGCTAATATTCAGTCTGCTCAACATTCTCTCCAAGCCTTCGATTGACGGCCATAACAACCTTATGATCTGCAAGCACTAACCCACGCACTTTTACTGTCCCGAGATGCACACCTTCTTCGCCGAGGAGGGCCATTCTGAGACACTTAACAATGAATATAATAAGCAACCAAGAGGACATAACGCATCCTTGGTTAACACTTTGCCTAATATCAAACCAGTCAATCAGCTGCCCATTTATTCTCACAATCGCTTTGCCACCTGCAAATATTGTTTGTACTGCTTTTAGGAGCCAACCATTGACTCCGTACATTTTCAGGACTTCCACAAGCTTACTTCTATCCACCCTATGAAACGCTTTTTCCAGATCAACAAATGCACGAAAAACTTTGTTGTTTACCCTCAAACTTTTTTCTGTGATTTGTCTCAAGCTAAATATCTGATCCGCACATTATCTTGCTGGTATGAATCCACACTGGATTTCCAGAGACTTAGAAGTCGTCGGTTTTCGACCGGGGTTGAAGACAAGTCGAGGTGGGCTTGCCTTGATAAATATACCGAATATCTCTCAAAGAAAATTGTATTACCAATGTATAGCTTTAACATTTGCCGGGTTGGGACTTTGCTAGGTTGGGACCAAATAGCTGACATCTACTTAATGGGTTAGAGCATATAATGATGAGTATTTAAAAAAGCAATAAAACATCTATATTGAACTTTTCGAAAATAGTTTCAAATATTTAACGGCACAAAAATTAAAAAAGAAAGTTATGTTTGGTTTTCCCCAAACACCATCGCCATCATCGCAGGTATCCCAACGTGCACCGTTAGATCAATCGGTTGGCGTTCGGTAAATAAACTCGCTGCGTGCGTAGGAACTTGGGTTCGATCCTTGGTACTTGCGTATTCTGCAATGTACTATTCCTTAGCGAAATGATTAGAATATTTTGAATAATATATCTATGAAATAGTTGCAAATATTCTTGATATTTATGTCACGGATATTATTATTTTATTTTTGCTTTTTTGACGCTCTAGTCCCACACGTAGGACTTTGAGCATCAAAGGAGGTTCTAATGTGGTTTAAATACAGACCCTACTTTGACGCTAAACCTGGAAAAAGGGAATTTTCGGACATTTTTAGCGTCAAAGTAGGGTCTAAATTGCATCGAAGTCGCTGCTCATTTAGAACCTACCTATAAACCAAGGGCATGCGTAGCCGTCAAGGGTATGGATGCGACCTTGGTGCCTAAGCTCTGCTCCAGGGATCTCACCGTTAATAATGTGAGACTCAGTGGCAGAAGCGGAGAAAGGCTAGAGGTGTTTATCGCCTCGGCCTATTTCCCGGTCGATGCTGAGGTACCCCCGCCTTCCAAAGAGATGGAGACTCTAATTCGGCACTGCCAGAAGAGAGCAGGATTCCTCTGCTGTTCGGCTGTGATGCAAACTCCCACCATAAGGTGTAGGAGAGCATAAACATTAATCACAGAGGAAGAGATTCAATCGAATACCTAGCGGGCACTGAACTGAAGATTCTGAATCAGGGTGATACTCTCACATTCCAGATTAAAAATTGGAGTGAGGTTCTGGATTTGACTCTATGCTCGGATGAACTGAGGAACAAGGTAGTGGGCTAGAGAGTCTTTGATGAGGAGTCTCTCTCGAACCACAAATATATCGTGTTCCGCTTAACCCTAGGAAAACCGGTGGTTTCAAAGATCAGAAACCCCAAAAAAACACTTTGGGACTCATATAAAGAGAAACTCAAACGGGCTTGTGGAATTCACCACAAGCTATGGCACCAAAGATGAGTTAGAGCACGCCGCGCATTTTCTGCGAAGCACTTTGACTACATCATCTGGAAACAATTGACTTACAAGCACAATTAAGTATAAGAAAGGAGCAGATTGGTGGAACACCCATCTGCAGAATCTCCGTAAAAAGACAAGAGCGTTGTGCAATAGGGAAAACAGGACTAAATTGCCTTCAGACTGGGACATCTATAAGACGGTCCAGTATGAGTACAATAAAAATATAAGAACGTATACACAGGAGAATTAGAGGGGCTCCTGCGAGGAATCGAAGGACATGCAGGAAACAGCGAAGCTCCACAAGATCCTGGTTAAAAATCCGGTAGCTCACCTCGGGCTAATAAGGCCTGATAATCGTGACTTTGATGAAGATGAAGAAGAAACGCTGAATCACCTGATGGAAGTTCAGTTGCTGGGTTTTCAGCGAATTCGAACTGACCAAGAGGTGGAAGACTGGGGCCAAGGGAAGTAGAAGGCCGATTGGAATTTCGCCTTCAAGGTCGTTGATAACAAGAAGGTGGAATGGACCTTCATTCTTCAAGGTCAAATACTTTCTTTTCAAAATGGTTAAGGCCAATAAAAAGAGCGTGAAGAAATCTACTTAAACTGTAGTAGAAAATATATTCTTTATATTGGTATTAAAAGACTCTAAAAGCGCAAAAGCAGATGGTATATTCTCAAAAACCACTTGACGCTAATTTCATATTTTTGATCCACACAAAAATCCCAAAATATGCACACCCTCCTCATCGGTAAATATTTATCCAAATAACGAAAAATTTTCCCCATAAACTATTATCCAATGGAGCACACTTTGCACAAGTTTGGCCTTAATTGGGCAAATTTGATTTTTTGAGTGGGTATGCTTGAGAAATGATGTCTTATTTATTTGATATAAGGAGTGCCTTTTGATGTATAAAGTGAATGATGTATATCAAGCAACTATTTCTTTCAAAGAAGGAAATATATTTTTGAAATAACTGCATATATGTTTCGATCAAAAAATATTCTTTTGATTTAACTTTTTAGCATTCTGTATCGATAAAATACTTTTTTAAATTAGAACATCATTCAGCTCCGTCGTCAATAGTTCAGGCCAATGTCGCCAGGAGCGCAGAGATTATTGTCTCAGAATAGGAATTGATCCTCGCAAGACTATAAGTGAGCCACCATTTTTTACCACAGTGGTAGAGATCTAACAGATCTGTTTAGTTGTTATTGATTATTTTTTGGTGCTTTTGCACTTTTGGTTTGTAGTCAGTGTAATGTAATATCTTGGCACTGTCTGACCTGACCGTGTTTGGATATTTCTGGGAATTTCTGTTTTATTTCCCAGTTTTATTTATCGCGTTGAAACTTGAAAATGTTTTAATTCTATAAATATTCTATAATTTTAGATAACTTGCCATACTAATGCTCTTGCATATTATCTTTTTACAAAGAAATATTTTTCTAATGAAATTTAATATTTTTTTAGTTCAACTAAGGTAAAACGTTTTCGCCAGCGTGAACTATTTATTTGCAGTAATTCTCAAAATCAAGTCGAGATGACAAATCGGGATGTTAACTCAATCTTAGATTCCCTTATTACAGAATGCGGATGTCGAGTGAAATTATGAAAGAGAATTTTTTCACTCAGGTACGTAGTAACTCACATAACGAGAGATTGGGCCGATTAAATGATGCGATGGCTCAAATATGGTTCCATGCTAAAAAAGGTACATTTCTAGTGCTTTTTGTTGACTTCTCCAATGGGTTTTCCTCAATCTCCCATAATCTTTAAATCTTTAAGGGCTAATATTGAAATTTTTATCAAAATATTGTAAACTCAATAGCTTAGAAGAAAATACAAGCAAAACGAATATTATGATTTTCCGAAAAGGCGTACACGGACACAACAGTAAATACGAATCCAGTGGGCACAAAATTTGGCGACGTCTTTACGACATCGTTACGACATCTTTACGACAACTTTACGACATCCTATGTCCATGTCGTTAAGATGTCTTTACGATATCGTAAAGACGTCGTACGATCTGACGATGTCTTTTCGACATCGTAAATACATCTCAACGTTATGCCGTCAGACTAGAAGTAGGTAGTAAGAAATTAGCAAGTAAAGTTTTCAGGATGATTTGAACATGTTAGGTAAAATACTGAAAATGGAGAATGATCGTTATTCAAAAATGTTTTTCATAAGATGAGAAAGTATGTTTAAATTTATTGAAGAAAAATCTGTATGAGAAATGCTACAGCAGAATCACTTAAGGAGAACACAAAGCGACTGGTCATTGTGTATGAGGCTTTTTTATGGGCCGAAGATGTGGATAGATTAGAAAACTCACATTCACTTTAAATCTTATCTCAACTCACAATAAGACTGAGGTTACCTATTTTTTTCTGTACAGACTTTAGGCGCAAATTCGTGTAACCAATCATTACAATGCGAGAATTACTATGAAAGACAAAAATTATGAGCTAGAATCGAATTTTACTAGAGAAAGACTTGATTTGCAGTCGAATGATCAAGCTTACCACATACTTATAGAATGCCCTTTATACGCCGATATTAGAAGACGATATACATATATGTGAGAACGAAAATTTAACTCTAGTAAAGAATGCATGGCTAAATCTCTTAAACTATTCGCAAATAGAAACCATCAAAGAAGCTTTTATATTCATAAAAGCTGCTCTCTAACGTAGAAAGTAACAATAGAATAGAATAATTACATGTATACTTGCTTAGGGTGGTTCAAAAATGCATTGGACAATTGTTTTTCTCGAATTTGTATGCATATCGCACGAAAATTTGTTCGAATCCACGCAAAAAATAAATCCATTTCTTACAAAAAAAAATTATATTTAGAGGTCGCTCAAGCCCCATGAAGTTTACCACGTATTTCCCATAAGAAAAAAAATACGTTTTTGTAAATTTTGGTTAGAATCGTCAATACCCGTGGAGAAATTGCCCAATTTGATCCTAATTTCCGAAGTGGCCCCGATTGGGTTAGCTCAATATGCGGCCCTGATCATGGCTGCTGTTGTGGTCCTGATCGGGGTCACATCGGGCTACACTCTGTAAATCAGAATTTGTTTAAAAATTAGAATTAATTAAATTTAAAATTACTCCCTGTCTTAGTTAGTGAATATTCAACTAATTTTCAGTTCAGTGACTAATCTAAAGTAATTAGTTGAATTTAACATCTCATATGCAAAGAATATAAGAAACGAGAAAAAACTTTTTAAAAACTTAAATTCAGTTGAACAAATTGTCTAAATATGTATTTTTACTGACGCATTAAATTAGTTAATATATATATATATATATATATATATATATACCATTAAACCATTTCCCTTTCAGGGTAGGCGTGACACTACCCGATTCGGGTAGTGTTTCTAGGTTTTTCTTGTAGTTATAAATAACTACAAGTGTGGGCTCACCACACCCACGATGTGCCAACAGCACTCATGTCAGTATTCATGAATGGTCACCCATCCAAGTACTAACCGCGTCCAACGCTGCTTAACTTCAGTGATCTGACGAGAACTGGGTTTTTCAGCGTGGTATGGCCGTTGGCCATAGTTAATAAATATACAATTATCAAGTTAGTAATAACTATTGTAGGTATATTTTTGATCTATTTAGAGTTTATTCTTATTTAGATTTGAATTTGCCGCGCTATTCTCGAATGTATTCGATTAGTCTTCCGTTCGATTATTTGGCAACGAACGGTAAACAGACAAACCGCTTTCCGACAGTGGACTTCGAGAAAGCGTCGACATTTTGAAGAGCATTTATTGTTCGTCTTTGCATGAAAGTGATAAATAAAATGAGAATTGGGATCCAGAATTGGGACCAATTGTACAAAAAGATCCCACTCTTCTTTTTAGTATGCTATAAAGGTACGTATAGACTTAATGCTGTAACTTTTTGGCACTATAACCTCACTTTTTTATTCTTTGCTCCACGGGCCAAAAAACTTTTTAATCAAATAGACAAATTTTCAAACAAAAAAGATTAAAATTCAATCAAATATTAGAATTCTCAAGAAGGAAAGCAAATTTTTTAGAAATCAGTTTATTTTTTATCAAAAAAGTTCATTTACAACCAAAGAATTTAACTTTTCTACCATGACACCTGAATTTTCAACAAAAGAGTAAAGTTTGTAAGCTAAAAAGTTTAATATTTTAGAAAACAGTGACTTCGCAAAAAAAAATTAATAAATTTTTAACAAAAAAGATCATTTTGAATAAAAAAAGATAGATTTTTAACAAGCTAGTTGAATTACCAACCAAAACGATCAACTCCCTGCTTAAAATACCGGTTAGATAACACAAGAAACTGGATAGAAAACGGTTAGAAACCAATTCGGTTTTCACCCGGTTCTAACCTATTTCTTTCCGGTCTCAATTTAAATTTCTGGAACGTACCCGGATCCTAACAGGTCCCTATCCGGCAAATGGAACCAGAAATTCAATATTGGCAAAGATCAAGGTTCGTTTCTAACTGGTTCCTAACCGATTCCTACACGGCACTTGACACTATAAACTTTCTAACCGGTCCTAATTGGCTTCTATCAGGCAAATTAGAGCCTGAAACTAAATATTGGCACACTGAAATTAGTTTCTAACCGGTTCCTAACCGATTCCTACACGGCGCTCGACACTGGAAACTTTCTAAATGGTCCTAACCGGTTTCTATCAGGCAAATTAGAACCTGATATTGAATATTGGTGAACACTGAAATTCTTTTCTAACCGGTTCTTAACCGATACGCGGCACTCAACAGAGGAATCATTCTAACCGGTCCTAACCGGTTTCTATCCGGCAAATTAGAACCTGATATTAAATATTGGTAAACACCGAAATTCGTTTACCCGGTTTTTAGCCGATTTCTACACGGCAATGAACACAGGAATCATTCTAACCGGTTTATATCCAAAAATTAAAACCTGATATCAAATGTTAGCAAAGACCAAAATTCATTTTTAACTGGCTCCTAACCGTTTCCTACACGGCACGCGACATAGGAAACATTCTGACCGGTCTTAACCGGTTTCTGTCCGACAAATGGAACCAAAATTAAATATTGGCAGAACAAAGTTTATTTCTAACTAGTTCCTAGCAGATTCCTACACAGTACTCGACACTGGAAACTTTGTAACTGGTCCAAACCGGTTTCTATCCGGCAAATTAGAACCTGATATTAAGTATTGGTAAACACCGAAATTCGTTTCTAACCGGTTCATACCCGATTCCTATACGGCACTCGAAGCAGGAATCTTTCTAACCGGTCATAACCGGTTTCTATCCGGCAAATTAAAACCTGATATTAGATATTGGTGAACACTAAAATTCGTTTCTAACCGGTTCGTAACCCATTCTTATACGGCACTCGACACACGAATCATTCTAACCGGTCCTAACCAGTTTCTATCAAAAAATTGGAACAGAAAATTAAATATTGACGAAGACCGAAATTTATTTCTAACTGGTTCCTAACCGATTCCTACACGGCACTCGACACAGGAACAGTGCTCCCAATTCGGCTCCCCAACTGCAATGCGCATGCGTTGCATCGGCAGTCTCATTGTCTGTATATAACGCGCTTTTTTAAACTATCACATGCGTGAAGCAGTTTTTTATAATGTATCATCATTGTGGAAATAATAACGATTAATTTTCAGATCAAAAAATAGTCTTTTCGAGTGCAAGGTGAAATAATTATTTTATTGTACTCTTCAAAAATAAATGATTGATTTCAAATTTGAAGGAAGGAATGCCTTTTTTCACCAATGTGAATTTTAAATCATTCATAATATTTTTTTGTACTTTATGATTATTATATATTGTGAAAAATTGATTTGCATAGTTAATCATTTCAAATAAGCGCGCGATCAACATCCAATGAGTCTGCTGGTGCGACGCATGCGCAGGGCGGTTGGGGAGCCGAATTGGGAACACTGCACAGGAAACGTTCTCACCGGTCCTAACCGGTTTCTATCCGGCAAATTAGAACCTGATATTACATATTGGTAAACACCGAAATTGGTTTCTAACCGTTTTTTAACCGATTTCTACACGGCACTTAACACAGGAATCATTCTAACCTGTCCTAACCGGTTTCTATCCAAAAATTGGAACCTGAAATGAAATGTTGGCAAAGACCGAAATTCATTTATAACTGGTTCCTAACAGATTCCTACACAGCACTCGACACTGGAAGCTTTCTAACTGGTTATAACCGGTTTCTATCCGGAAATTTGGAACCTTAAATTAAATATCCAGCCCGGCACTGGTCGTTTCTCACAAGCTGTAAGAATTTTCTTGATTAGTATATAAGGACCATTTCGACCGATACCCTAAGCGTGCGATATTCTGCGTTAGGGAAGTGCGTTGCGTGCATTATATAAATTTTAGGTTAGGCTATATAATTATGTCTGGGTCCGTTACAATAAGTTAAGAATGTGTCGCTCGTGTGTCCTCCGTCCGTCCTTCCGTCTTTCTGATATACAAATAAGTAAGCTAAATATAGAAGCCCCTCTATAAATCGGAATTTTTTTTCATGTTGGAAACGACGGCGCGGTGATGTAGAAATTACAGAATTCTGCCGTGTTTTTGATTTGAGAGGGGTTTTGTGTCTCGTCTAAGAATTCTTCTTGAATTATATTTAATTCTCATAGAAGAAGTTCTGTAGAATTCACAAAAACATAGGTCTGTAATTATCACGGATTTTTGCTCATATCCGCCACATCGTAACTAATTCTATAATTCCTTAAGTACAATTTTTTTTCGTGTATAAACCGGAGGCTAAAATCGGGTACGGGCCAGTTAAGACCGGATAAGAACTGGTTAGAAGTATTTTGTGGATCGAGTCACAAACCCGGTAGAAACCGGATACGAATATTACATGATGCCAGATAGAGTCCGGTTAGGTGTCGGTTATAACCCGGAGACAAAAACCGGTTTCGGCGCGGTTTGGACCGGATAAGAAGCGGATAGAAGTATTTTGTGGACCCAGTTAAAAGCCGTATAGGAGTCGGTTACAAACATTACATGTTGCCGGATAGAGCCTGGTTAGGTGTCGGATATAAACTGGAGATAAAAATCAGGTACAAGCCGGTTAGGGCCGGATAAGAACCGGGTGGAAGTATTTTGTGGATCCAGTTACAAACCAGCTAGAAACCGGATACGAATATTGTATAATGCCAGATACAGCCTGGTTAGGTGTCGGTTATAACCCGGAGACAAAAATCGGTTACGGCGCGGTTTGGGCCGTTTACAACCCACCTCTAACCGGTTTCTAACCGCGTCCTACCCGACATTTTAAGCAGGGCTGTTAACAAATCAGAATAATTTTCTACCCAGAAAGACGACTTTTTAACAAAATATATGAATTTTTAATAAGATAGTTGAATTATCAACTAAAAAGTTGAACTTTCAACAAACAGGAATAATTTTCTACCCAGAAGGACAACTTTTTAACAAAAAATATGAATTTCCTAGCAAATCTTTGAATTTTCAAACACTAAGTCGAATTTTCAACAAATAAGATTAATTTTCAGCCCAAAAAGACGACTTTTCAACAAAATACTTAAATTTTCTACCAAATAATTGAATATTCATCTCATAAAATATACATGATAAAGTTTCAACTGAAAATGGAAATGTTAAATTTTCAGATAAAAACTCTGATAAAAAATTAACTTTGAGCACAAAAAAAAAATTTCAAACAAATTTTTGACCAAAAAGGATGAATTTTCGACCAAGAAGATTAATGTTCTATGAAAAAAGATAAATTTTCGACAAAATGCATGAATCTAAAGATAAGTTTCAGAATATTTTTCAAAATATTTATAAATAAAAATTAGAAGGGGCCTGGTCAGGGCTAGATCGGGCCTTCCCTATGGATACCCCAGTCAGGGCCTGATCGGATTATGCGTTTAATTTCGAGTCTGGCCATAACTGGGATACCCGATTGGGGCCAGATTGTGCCAGATCTGGCCCCGACCAGGGCCACTCTGAAATTTCTGCACGGGTATTAGCTGAATCCAATTGAAACTCAACAATTCTGTTCACAAATAGCCATAGAATACGAATCAAATATTACTTTTTAAATATCACCCCCAAAAGTCTGTTTTATAGGGTCCCAAAAAAACCTCATAAGTCAAAAAAGGGGTTTTGCGAGTTTTTGGAGTTAATTACGATTTTTTGCGTTTAAAAAAAATTAAAATTGTTTCTAATACATAAAATACTACTTTATACTGCTATTAGATATTAAAATAAATTGTTTAAACAATTTATTATTGTTTTTAGCAATTTTCTCTTACACGGAAAAAAAGTGGATAGTCAGATTCACATTTATGCATTTTTAACTTGAAGTTTACTTGTTCGCACTGTACAAGAAATAATTTAAATAGTTTTTGATACTGAATAAGATAGTGATCGCAAAATATACTAAACCTAAAGTCAGCATTACTGCTTCAAATTGTAAAAAGAAAGATTACGAGAACAAGCAGATTCAATAACCACTTGATACAGTACAGTTGAAACTGTAAGCTGTACGAATAACCAATTTCTTTCGCATTGCATTTTTCGCATTGCAATAAGCACTGCGCGAGATTATCAGCCTTACTATTTGAAATGGTAAGTAAATAAGTTCAGTGGCATAACTTCCCAGCGGACACGTTCTGTAAATGTTACATAACGAAAAGGGAACATTCATACATAACATTGTTACAATTGTGTGCAATAACAATTACAGAACATAAAAGTCACACTGTTCTGTAACGCTGTTACTGTAAGGATACGTAACAGTTCTGGAATTCTGTTATGTAACTAATATATAACAGAGTGACAGAACTGTTATGTCACTAGAATGTCACAGGTGTTCCAAGAACGGAACATGAAGGTCATATTGTTCTGTAACGCTGTTACTGTAATCATATGTAACAGTTCTA
>CAKNYM010030209.1:0-10550 GCA_932195095.1 Andricus curvator
AGACGGGCAAAAATAAACATGGAAAGCGGCTCGATTACCACAATGACTCAAGATGAAATACGGGAAACTCCAGTAGGCCACTTTTACCCAATCTTAAATTTTTACAAAGTAGTGCATTTGTGATCCAAAGTCGTCGTAAATTTTAGAAGTAAATCATGATTACAAATAATAATAAAAGTAATTGTATTATCGTTCTCAATGCTTCATTCTTTCGTTAATGCTCCAGTCAGACTTTTTCGGAAAAAAAGTTTCTCTTGATTTCCGCACGACATTTTTCAGGAAAATTATTATAGGTTCATCATGATTTACCTATGTGAATTTTTTTATAGTCTCTGGCATCACACCTGTACTTTACTGAGATATTCAAAACAAATTATTATTTAAAAGAAAGTGACTGGAACTTGGGTCAACTTTTTGGCAATTACCAAGATATCTATTTTAGGTAAAATATTTGTTTCATTTAACATTTTATTGCTCTGTTTATGATAGCTCGAAAATAAATTGAGCTAAAGTCGTGAAATTTGGAAATATTGTCGTCCTAAAAAATGCCCATTATTAATTAAGTTTAGAGCAGGGTCAGATAAGAATGATTTTATTTTCTTGAATTTATATGGTTCTCATGAATCATTTTAGTTATAAATTTTGTTTTAATTTACATTATATTTACACAAAAAATTGTGTACACAGATTTCATAATATATATATCTTTTTTATCAAGAAAGTTTCTGGTTGTTGTATTCAATAGAATGAGGATTACAAATAAAGTATTTGAAAAATTCAAAAATTTTGAGAATATTCATCACAGTATTGACAGTAATACCGGGCTCTGTAAACTGAATTTGTTCAAACAGACGTAGTATTTAGTTGATATGATTCGATATAATGTTTACAGCAATGTTTATACAAGAATTTTAATTTTGAGGGATTTTTTAAGTTTTCAAGATTTTTTTTTATAAATGAACTTTTTCAAATATTAGACATATAGTAAAAGAATAAGTACCAAATTTGTTTATTTTGACAAAAAAAAAACCGATTAATGAATTTATAAATACTCTATGACCAAATGATGTTATGATATGTACAGATTATCAACAATTTTTGATTAATTCGTCATAATTAAAAAAATCTAATTATTTCTTTAACAGGCCTGCATGACCAAATAAAATTATGATAAATGCAGATCTCTCAATTTGTTCAACTGAAACGGCCTTAAATTATTTATTTTCAATTAATCTTTTCTGGTTGAAAATTCAACCAATTGGTTCAAAGTTGAACTAATTTGTTGAACATTTTTTTTTTAAATTGATCCATTTTCTTGAAAATTCTTTCGTTTCAGTAGAAAAATAACTTTTTTAACTGAAATTTTTACTATTTTGTTGAAAATTCGTTCTTGTTTTGGTTAAAAATTAATTTTTTTTTAACTGAAAATGTATTTTTATTATTATTATTATTATTAGTTCTGGGTTGAGACCGTGACAGCCCCTGACGCTTGGGTAATCCCAATGCGTCCCCATGTGAGCCTAAGCATGACCCCGTAGCCCTGTCCATAGGGAGAGGACTGCAGCCACGCTGTTGGCTGATATCTCTGACTCACTGATGCAATAATTGCCTGTGAGTGTTCAACGTTTCCCCGCAACCGCAGGACAGTGACAAGGGATATGAGTAGCCCTATCTTATGTCTGTAATATCCTAGGTTCCCATGTCCTATAAACATTTCTATTAGGACTTTGATTTCGTTCCTCCCGAGCTTGAGTATTTCCCTTGCTCGGTTAGAGTTGAGCTTTGAGCCCAAGAGTCTTTTGGCCTGTCTGCAAAAAAATTTCTTCCTGCTACTAGCTTGGCTAGCCTGTCCGATATCTCATTGCCCTTGATACCGCTGTATCCAGGGATCCATAGCAGAATGATTCGGTTATCCGTCGCTACCATATTTAGTGCCTCAAAGGATTTCCATACTAATAGCGACGTGGATGTTGTTCCATTCAGGGCCAATATAGCAGCCCTGCTGTCTGAGCAGATACGGATGTTCCTTTTAATGTCATACTCTTTTGCCTTGTAGGCGCACTGCAGTATGGCCATAATCTCAGATTGTAGAACTGTGGCGTAGGACCCCATCTTGACTGTGAAGCCCATTCCATTCCTTCTACGATATACGGCGGCCCCTGCATTCTCCTTGTTCCTGGAGCCATCTGCAAACCAGGTATCTCCATCACTGGGCAAGTGTGCGTCGCCGTCAACCCATTCCTCCTTCGTGGATAGGCTAACTCGATACGTTTTGTCGAAGAGGTGGCGAGTGACCATTTTGTCCCTGGACATGTTCAGGTTCGAACTCCTCGCGATGTCGACTGTGATTTTTACTGTTGTCGAGATCCTTCTGTCATTTACCGCATTAAGCCTCCACGTCGCCTTCGCAGCCACGGCCTTGATGGTAAGATGGAGGGGCTCTAAACCTATTAGTGCCCCTAGTGCCATCTTGGGTGTCGACTTCGAGGCTCCAGTGACGCATCTCAGAATCAATCCTCTGATCCTTTCCAGTCGAGACTTCACAGTGGACAGCTCGACCCTGCTCCGCCAGACCACCGCCCGCATAGGTTAGCCTGGGTCGCAAGATCGCTGTGTAGATCCACATAAGTGTCTCCGGTTTCAAGCCCCAGCTTTTCCCTATGGCTTTCCCACAGAGCCATAGAGTCGCTACTAGCTTCTTGCACTTGTTTTCCAGGTGCTCGTTCCATAACAGCTTTTTATCCAGAATGATTCCATGTTTCAATGTACTCGTGTTCCCCACTTGTACATTCTGATGAAAAAAACCGCGTCTGTCTTACTCGGATTAACCGATAATCCAGTTGTCTTGCACCATGAATCCACTATCATCAGTGCTTGCTGCATTACTCCAAAGAGCGCATCCAGATGCTGGCCTCGCAAAATAACCAGTATATCGTCCGCATAGCCTATGATGTGGTGGCGCTGACTCGAGAGTAGATGAAGCAGTTCATCCACTACTAGGCACCACAGCAAGGACGATAAAACTCCTCCCTGCGAAAATCTCGAGTCAATGGTTCCATATAGAGTGACATCACCGTTAGTCGTAGTCAGATTCTTGTTTGACAACATGTGGCACGTCCATTCCACGACTGCAATAGGCACACCATGTGCAATCATGGCCGCCCTGATCACCTCTTCAGAGGTGTTATTGAAGGCTCCTTCGATATCCATAAAGGTTCCAATCGCGAGGCCATTCTCCTTTAGTTAACCTTCAATTAGGTTGACTGCTCCGCTTAGGGCCGTATTCGTCGAGTGATCAGCCCTGTAGGCGTATTGCTCCTTGTGAAGTCGCCTACTTGACAAGACCTTATCGCGGATTTATCTATCCACAAGCATAGAGACTACTCTCGTACCCCTCCATGCCGTCAAGACAAATCCCAACGTCAGACTAGCCCTAGGAAGTCTCACAAGCGGCCCTATGATGGTCTCTCCAGCCCTCTGTAAGAGGACTGGATATATGCCATCTGAGCCAGAAGACTTGTAAGGACTGAAAGACTCCAGGGCCCACCTGACCCTGGCGGGAGTGTCAATCTCGTTGACTAGCCGACGTTTTGGGCTCAGTTGGGCCAGAGATGACTTTGTTTGCCAGTGGTGATTAGGTATTCTAGTAGGTGGGTCATCACCTCTTGAGTTGATGTCCGTGCTGTCCCACAAAGTATGGTGGGAATTAGCATCGCATCCCAGCAGAAGAGGAATACCCCGTACCTTGCAATATTCCACCAGTATACTTACCTCCACTTGTCGGTTGGTATCGCTGTCATAAGGAAAATAAGTCGGTCTCAGAACTAGCCTTCCTATTCCTTTGAGATCCATGGCTATCACCATCAAGTCTCTCGAACATAGATCAAGCAGCGGGACAGCGTTAACTGCCTTCGCCACTATGCAGGCCCTTGGTTTGGCTGCCTTGGGGTCCCTGTAACAAAAAAGACTAGCCCCCCCCCCCCCCTAATCCACTTATGGTATCTCGAACTAACCATGGTTCTTGGATTAGTGAGATACCTGTGTGCCTCGCAGCCATGCCCCTCTGCAAAACTGCAGAGGCGCCTTCGCTGTGCTGCAAGTTAATCTGAGTAATGGTTAGACGAGGAGCAGTCATTTAGGTCTGCTCCCGCTCTTCCGGTGTCTCAACAGGCTCCTCCTGTCCCTGGCCGGCAACCCTAAAGTTGACCTGTCCACAGTGTAGAAGGGCCTGTTGTTGAGGGCCGCAGGAGCCCTCGTCTGGGACTCAGGAATCTGCACAACTAGGAGATGTCTGGTGCTTTCTACTCTGTCCTCTTCCTGAGGCCTATCGTGCCTGACGATTCGCCAGGACGCTGTCTTAAGTGAGACGTTGAATTTCTCCAACCGACGAAACACCTCAGACGGGTCTTCCAGTTTACCCAGGAACAACGCCGTAGCTCTCACCATCTTCTGGAGCAACTCAACCCCACCCACCTTAAGAACCCACCACCTTTTCACGACTCTGTCTCGACCACTGCTGTGAGTAGACAAGCTTTAGCCGCTAGATCGGCTGCCACAAATATGAAGACCCCTTGAATCTTTGCCGAAACTAGATCTAAATTTATATAAATGAAATATGTGAGATAGATCAATAGAGCTTCGCAGGGGTCTACATGAAACATGTCAGTCTACACTGTCGAATAATTGAAGACATGCTATATTTCTACTGAGTAACTTGTGCATAAATTGAATATCTTGTGCTTTTCGATGTGACTTCAAAGAGCTGAGAGAGACCTATGTTGAACCCTTTTCAGTTTTTTAATATGCAAGGCGTGATGTGGAGACCAAACTTGTGAGCAGTACATTACAATGAGTCTCACTAACGTGATATATAATAAGCGTAAGGTGTATGATTGTTTAAAGTCAAGAGAGTGACGTTTGATAAATGCCAGAATCTATTGTATTAGAATGCGACAGTATTGAAATTCGATAGGATGTATTGTTTGCGAAAAACGCATCGTTTTACACTCAGAAATGTTCAAATGTATCCCATTTATATATATGATTTATTTGTATGAAGACATTAACGAGAATATGGAATAACAAATTCATGTGTGATTCTTGAGGTATGTCAGAAGTCGCAGTAACTTCGATTAAGTATACACCGTTGAATTTCACAGCAAGCCGCCAACCGCTGAGATAACTATTAAACCATTCTAGTAAGTTCCCATGAATTCCAAAAGCTTCTAGTTTCTGAATCAACCTCATATGATTAACCTTGTCGAAAGTACGAGAAAATTCTGTGTAAATTACATCAGCTTGCTTATTAAAATCAAGCGCCTCCGCAATGAACTGAGTGTATAAAGTAAGATTAGTGCAATATAACCTACTAGAAATAAACCCATACTGCTCCTCGGCTATTACATTTTTACAACCAATTGAAAGTTCATCTGTGAAGATACTCTTGAAGTTTTGTGCTATTGTGTTTATTATGTTTATTTCTTTATAGTACTGAACATCCGATTTATCATCTGCTATCTAGAGTGGAACAACGTAACTAGAGCAGAAGTTCTTATAGAATAGAGGAGAGATACCATCGAGACCAGGACCTTCGGGAAAAGTATTCGTCTTATTAACAAAAACATAGTTATCTGCAAATAAATTAGCGATTTCCTCAGTTCTGACTTGTTTGTCTCCGAAATGCATCACGTTAGGCATATCACCACCAGATTTATTTTTATTGACATGTTTCAAGAAGTATTTCGGGTTACTAGAAATAACATGCTCTTCATTATTGATATGACCTGTCTGATTCCCTGAAGTCTTAAGTAGATGATGAGCCGCTCTCTTTCGGGCAAGTATATTGACTAACAGGGAGAGGTCGCGAGATATGCGTCATCGATTCGACTGATACAGTACCGGGTGAAAGTACATCAAAACCCATTGTGCGCGTATTTTTTCTTTCGATCCAGTGGGCCTTATTTTGCGAGATATTGAGAATTGAGTATTTGAACTCGAGCGCTGGACTCGCCACTTAAACCTCAATAACTCAGAAACTAAGGCCCATGGGATTGAAAGAAAAAATACGCATCTAATCGATTTCCATGTATTTTCACCCTGTATATTCCCCGTGGAATGGGTGACGCATATCTCCCGACATCTCCTTTTTAAGTGTCGAGCAAAATATACAGGATATTTATCGCCACGAGTTTTTCGACATGGTACATATAATTCAATTGAGTCATACAAGACCGCTTAAAAATAAGTGACATAATCCTCTATATGTAATGAAGTGAACAAAGCATCCCAATCTGCGACAACTACGACCCAAGACAGATTTATATGTAAATATATTAATTTGGTAAACATGGATAACTTTCACTTTTCCATACGCATACCAATATGTAGAAGAATAGTGTACGAATTCGAAAGAATTCGGCGTGTTTCTGACCTTACATCTTCCAACGTTTCCGTTTTACTGTTCTCAGGCGCGACTCCCCATATCAAGGTCTACGGTGTTTACACATCAATATGTTTGAGAGCTGGATGTGGTTACTTGATTTGGGAGAACAATATCTAGTGGAGGCTGGTATACATCGTTGGGCAAGAGAGGATCAGAAGATTGACGCATAGTAGTAGTGGCATACAAGGAAGTAAAAACCAAATCAAGAATCTTACCTAATGTATTTTGCACTTGGTTTTTTTGGAATAGGTTATAAGAACCGCACGTATCAAATAAGAGGCAGAAGGCAAGGACCTGTCGCTAGAGAAGATACCTTGTTCTCAATCGTCATTGGTCCAGCGAATGTTAGAGATGTCAGTCGCCGATGATGATTGTGGCTTAGGTTCAGAAGACTCAAGAGCAGATTCTATAGCGGCGCAGTGATTCAAGAAAAAAACCTCTGAACGTAATAGTAGCGGAATATAAGCAGTTTCTAGCAAGATGCGCTAATTTAGAAATGAAGATTGTTACAAAAATCTGTTCGACAGAAGTGAGTCGTGTTCGATATACGAAGCTTCGAAATATGGCCAAATCTGAAACATTTCATGCATCTCAAAACGCTCACATGATCGAGTACCATGCAGATCCTCCACTTGTTACTTGTTACTTATTACTGGATGATGTATGTATGTATGTATGTATACCATTAAGCCATTTCCCTTTCAGGGTAGGCGTGACACTACCCAATTCGGGTAGTGTTTCTAGGTGGATAGTTTGGATGATGATGTATGTAAACTTCTCTTTTTAATGTCTTCTTATCGCGATGAAGAAAACTATGTGTTTTTGAAATCTCGAAGAATTGTAATAAATGATTCAACAAATTAATTCCTTTTGGTCTGAAGTATGTCAATTTTAACATCTCTACCATTATATGATAAATCATTATAAATTACCAATACATACATACATACATTGATTAGCAGTTCGAACTCGAAAGTTCATCGCCTCACTACCCGATTCGGGTAGTGTTTCTAGGTGGATATTTACTACCAATGTGGGCCCACCACACCCACGACGGGCCAACAGCACGCAGGTATTCCTGAACGGTTACCCATCCAAGTACTAACCGCGCCCAACAATGCTTAACTTCAGTGATCTTACGAGAACTGGTGTTTCCAGCGTGGTATCGCTGTTGGCATAAATTACCAATAACCTAACATAAATTACCGAGAATCTCTCAAGATTGTTGCATGCGAAATTACACATAACTTCCTAGAATTTTTTTCACAAATCCAACATAGTTCATCTCCGAGAGATTCTGCGGCTTCAAGTGCGTAACATGCCTGATTTTAAATAGATTCGTTCATCAGAAATATAAAAAATTTCAACAATTACCAACATTTTCTGTAATTTCTGGTATCCAAACAGTTTGTTTTCATTTTTCTTGATAAAAAAAGAGAAAAAAATATTGTATGGTGCACGCGCGTGAACTATTTTTGACTCGAGTGATGTTTTGAGAAGGATCAATCGGCTTGCCTGCGGCTCATCTTCAGACTATGCCATCGGTTCGCCTAGGTCTCGACTGTCCCTGCTGAAATCATCCTTCTCCCTTTCACGGAGAAAAATGGATGGTCAAAGTTAGAGGGTCAAAATTTAGAGTACCAGTCCGTTCTTCTAGATGGTCTAAAGAGCCTTTTAGAATTTGTTCGACATTGTCAGAGAGACTCCTATTTTATAGCCCGTCTGAGTGTTGTAAGAAGGTCAGACTCACTATCAGGGATAATCGAAGTATCCTTTCGGGATGGTAAATACGATCATCTTGTTTTCACTCATTTTGACCATACACGGAAGAGCAAATGACCCATCGCGGAGGGCCAACTTGATTAGTTACCGTTAGCGTGTTTCTTTAAAATGAATAAATGTGTAAGTCAAATGTTCACAACAAATGATAAATACGAAGTGCATAAGAATACTAGGAATTGTTTTAAATTCATATTTAAGATGAAAAATATATTCCTTTCTTTAAAAATTAGAATCTATCATTTTTTTTAATCTGGTAAATAATTTAAATTTTACTTTACAAGTTCTTCTTGTGAGAAAAGAATTATTTTAATAACTTTACTCTTATTATTTGCTGTTTAGAATTGCTGTTCACATTTCATCATTTCAAATAAGCGCGCCAACCTCAACCAATCCGGTGGTCGACGCGATGGATGCAGTGTGAAAGGATACGAGAGTTGGGAGCACCGTGGTTCACAGCAATTTCGGAGTGAGTGAATTTCATTGAGCTGTTCAGCGTCACATTTGATGTTTATTGAACTTAAACATTTTTTAAACAATTTTAAACTGCTTTTTGATATTTCAAATATGCGTGGAGAGTGAAGTGCATAAGAGAGAACGTCAAATTTGATGCTTCCAAGGGATTTAGGATAAAGGCGTAACTGGACGTTAAGCTATCAATTTGTTGTCACCGTGTCGTTTCAAACTGAAAACGTGCAAAAACTGCGTTCGCAACTGCAATGTTGTCTGTCTGCACATCTAGATGGGAAAAATGACCTTCCATTTTTATCCGTGTGAAAAGACCCACTTTTACACGTCTGACACATAAACTACTATTTTTGTCTTTGAACCTACTGGACACCTTAAAAAAGATGTCCACAAGACTTTTGAATAATTAAAAAATGTACCGATTGAGATTCAGATTTTTACCCAAGCGCTTATCGAAAAAATCGCTTCATTTTCCTCAGAATAGCCTCAGTTGAGGTGCAACCAAATTTCTTTCCTTGAACTGATTTATGAAATGTAAAGATAAATATCTCAGTAGGACCAGATTGAAGCCTGTAAGCTATGAGATAACGATGTGCATATGCTCTGAAGAAACACCAGAATATTCATTTAATACAGTGGTAACTAAATTCTTATTCAACAATTGAATCAGTTGTTACCCTAATTATTGGAAAAAATGAGGATCGCTTATACGTGGGTACCTTGACGGTTGTTCTTAATTCTATTGGTGAATATAATACTATAATATATATATAATTTGGAAAATATTTTCAAGCTTTCCGCAACTAACAATTTGTCCAATGTAATTCACATTCTATCCCATTGCTATTTTTTCCCAAACTCTATTTGAGTTTGTCCAAAATGAATACGAATATATTCCAAAGAATTCAAAATGTGTGTGTTATGAAGAATATAATTCGAAAAACATCAAAAGTAAAATGAAGTACTGTGTACTTCACCCCGTGTACCCTGTGTACTTCAAAACATGTTTTTTCACAGTTGTAGTGGTGCTTTAAAGATTTTAAATACTCAGAATCCAACCCATAAAGTAACATATGGAAATTCAGATAGAATGCCACGTCGCAATTCACGTTATGTTTGGACTTTCACCTTGTTCTAAAATTCCAATACAAATCCTCACCAAAGGATTTTTTTATAATCTCATTTCTTAATTGTTTTTTGCAAGCATGCCATTAGGGCCTAACTGTGAATTGGCACTTAGACCCCTGTGATCATATCCTGTGCCATACCGCCATACATTTCGAACACTCATTTTTCGAAATATTACTTTAATCTCCTTATTTTAATTCTCCATGGTGATAGTGCTGAACAAGTGTTAAAATTCGCACTTCGAACTGCACATACAAACTACCATAAAAATTGAAACGACGCGTTAGACAGCGACTTTATCATTCCTGTGCCGGAAAAAAATTAATCCTCTGTTTCTTCTTGCAGAGCTAAGTGTACAGTTTGAGTGTTTGCCCAATGGTGACCCTATTCCTGGTGTTCCTCGAGGCGAAGCATCTTCCTCTTCTCTTCCTGACAAACATTCTCCTGATAGGTCTCTTCCTCAAGCCGAGCCTCCTCTTCATCTCAGGTCTAAGTCTCCTCCAGCCAGGTTCATGACTCCACCTACCTGGGTTTCTTCTTCAAACGGAGTTAGACTTACAATTGACCAACTTCAATTTATTCGGCTTACTTCCTACAAGAATCCGCACCGGGCATTTGAACTTCGAAGATACACTTTTCCTGCGGGTAAACGAATTAAATTAATGTCAGCACGTAATGTTTTTGTACCCGTCCCAACCCAAGAACTAATTGTATTATCAACATCCGATGGTGA
>CAKNYM010030212.1:0-12191 GCA_932195095.1 Andricus curvator
AAAGTCGTTTCATACCGTAGCAGTTGAATAAAAATCTCTATTGATTTTAGTTACTAAGAAATGATGATTTACATATGTTACTTGGATTTTTACGGTACAAAAACACCCCCAAAACATGCTGTATACCCAAAGAATCGTTAATCTTTCTAGTTCGTGGGTATGAATCTTTTGATTCGGCACGCCTGATCGTCAAAATATAAAAGTTTTAGTCTAATCTATCATAGCGTTTTTGAGGAAAAAAAACATTTTGCTAAAATAAGCATTTTTCCATTAAAATACATGTAAAAATCGAAACTTTGGACAAGTGTTTGTCTAAAAAGTGTCCATCTTTCTGACATTTTTCTTTCGAATTTTCAGTTTACAGGTTCGAAAATACAAGAAAAATTTTTTTTTAGAATTTTTTATCATTCCTGTATATGAGCAGAAATCATGCCTGTGTTACAAATAAGTCTGAAATCATGCATATGTTATAAAAAATATCGTATGGGCTAAGGTGGAGGTGACTTTTCACGACTCGTGTATTTTTTCAGTACTCGTCGAAAATGTCCGTCTTCTCCTCCTTGCTATTCTGCTTTGACTATTTATTAATCAACGACATTTAATAGGGTTTTCTAAACATGCTAAAATTTACAAAGCCAGTACCTGTGAAAGATATTATGCTTTGACATCACAAAGGAAATAGTTCAATTTTTGACTTGAAAATTAAAAATATATTTTCTTCAAGTGCAATAATTATAGTGAATTTTATGTTATGTGCAAGAATCATTTTATCATATTTTATTACATAGAAATATTCTTGATTAATTTTTTGTAACCGACAAAATTGACAAAATTGACAATCTTAATCGGTTGAAATAACTATGAAAAACAATTAATTCAAAATAAAATGTGGTGCTTTTCTCGGATTAAAAATGAGTGAATTTTATTTGGAACATTTTTTACTTTTAAAAAATATACAAGTACTATCGAAATTAATGTATGATGCCGAAGTTGAAATCCAATAGCAGCATTTTAGTCAGAAGATAATCTTTTTGAATGTTTGGAGGTAGCTATCTAAAAATTAAGAATTTTAAAGTATCAAATTTTCAACAACAAAAAAGTTAACAAAGCAAATGATTTGATTTCAGACACTCAACATTTTAGCAATAATTCCTCAACTTGAAAAAAAATATACAATAGGAAATGTGAAAAATATTTTTCTATGTAAAATTATTCTAAAGAATTGACTTTTTGGCGACTTTAGCAATTTTTTGCAAGATTATAATTATATCTGTTACAAAACTATCTGATGTGAATAAAGAAACGGTTTGTAAATATAAGTAGAACTGATATAATTACAAAAAAAATTACTTTCACATTTACAGAGGCCGAAGCCCAGTTAAATGATTTTAACAAGTCAGATATAAAACTTTAATGTAAATATAGTACATAATCGATCGGCTGACCAAAATAGGGCTTATCTACTGAACATTCTCAGTGGTCCAGAGTAGTTTCTAGAATTTGACAATCCTTTCTAATTAAGGTTGTTAAATTTATTACGAAGTTATACTAAGTCAAATATTATTTTACAATAATGATAATTTGCACCATACGTCACTGAACATTTTTTACTAAACATAACAAATTAACCAGTTACACACAACAAAATGTATAGAAAAAAATGTTGATTAAAATATTGATTACATGATTTCATAATATAAAAAAGTCATGAAATTATTTTGCTCTTTATAATCCAATCATTTTGGATTTTCAAACAAAAAATCAATAAATATAAAAAAAGGATCCTACCATCATCATCACTCCTCAGTTCAGTTCCAAGATCAGCCCGCCGCAAGACATTTTCCGCCTCATCTGCAACACACTCCACAAGTTCACCTTATCCATTTCTATCAGATACACATCTCTCAGATATATATTTATTTTCTATATGAATTGTTAAAAATGTTCGCCCCTAAAATTAACCCAAGAAACTCAGTCGAAAATTTCCCTCCAGCAAATGTTTGCTGTATTTAACGTCTTTATTATATGAATTGACCTCCAGGAAGCGACACGAATAGTGACGTTAAACGGAAGTTAAAAAAGTGACTTAAACTTCTCTGATCACAACGAAGCAACGAGAAAATTTCAATTTAACTGGAATAATATACTAAACTTTATAGTCCAGGGTGAAATTTTCCTCGGAATTCTTCTATCAGAATGCAATGTAAATCAGTTCCACGGGAAGATATCGAGGTTTTAATAATTTAGCAATTTTCTCCTAGAGAAAATTCCAGATCCTAATAGACAGGCAATCACTTTCCGCTTCTATAAACCGTTTCCTCTGAATAAATTTTGAATTTCCACGCCTAACTTTAGTCTCGGGAGTATTCGATTCATAGAGCGAATCTTTATCCGAAAACCCAGCTATCGAGGTGAATAGGCTTCCGCATCGAAAACGTATTTTATGTATGCTCGTATTTGTCATTTGAAAGTCTGATCGACCTAATCGATTTCCGTCTTTCTTGGTGTGGGCCGTGAGGAATGAGAGAATGCTTGTCGCAAAATGTCGCATGGAATCAGTAGGACATCGGAATTGAAACTGGACTGTATTTTGCAATTTGCATCAGGCATTAGGTGAATCGATTGGAAGTATCGTACTAACCTGATTCCCCACAGACTAACTCTGAACAGCACACGTTTTCTCCGGGTGGCCGGGCACGACAACCTGGTGGTGGTGGATTTGGAAGTCGTGGACAGACGCGCAATCTGCATCGTAACGACCCTTCTATGCATCTGCACTGTAAACAGGGCTCAGAAGTTGTAACCGCAGCACCTTCTTGATACCGACGGCTCTCAAATCTGCAGCCTATCAACAAACAAGAATTATTATTATTTTTATTATTAAATATACAATAATATTCATTGTGTATTCATGTTTTTTTCATTTTTTTTTCCACGCGTTTGGAATATATTTATTTTGACATTTGCTATATCAAAACGGAGGGAAAGACCTTTAACCTACGAACGGTGACATATTATCGTTTATTTTTATCACATGATTGACATGATCTCTGACATACGACTTTTGACCTTTAACCCTTGACCCTTCACCATACGATCTCTTACATTTTTCACATAATCTCTGAACTGCGACAGTTTCACTCTTTACCTTTGACCACTGATCTTATGACCCCTCAAATCTTACCCCTGAACTCGCAGGTTTTTCTCTGAGCTTCAGGATGTTACCACCATGTATCAAGTTCGGATTTCTTTTGTTTTGAGATTGGCTTATACCTAGGGGTTAGGTACTAAGTTATACGGGAATGCTGGATGATCATATTGACCGCCATGTTTGTACTTTATGTCAAGTTCAAACGGTCAGCTTTGACCTTTTCAGTGCACCAAAATGTAAAAATAGTAAACAAATAATCAACAATGTGAAAATAATAAACAATGTAACCTTGAAAATTCATTTTTCAAATTTGCATTTCAAGAATGAAAAAATGTTTAACTTGGCTTTTAAAATTAAATATTTTTCAATTTGGAAGTGTTCCAAATTAAACATTTCAAATAAATGTATTTGAATCAGAAATTTATACCGCAATTTGGATTGGGATCGATTTGCTACATAAGGCTTCCACAGATGCATGTTTCGTCTCGTGTTTCATGCAGTTGAAGTGAGTTTAGTGAAATATTTTTCTATATATTGTAAAGAAGATGTTAATGAAAAAATATTTCAATCATAAAACTGGTCTGCAGTAAAATTATTAAAATAGTTTTAATAGTCATTGCAAATGCTCTTACTCATTCGAGCTGTTATTATAAAATATTGAATCGCACTGTACAAAAGAAAATTCATTTTAGACATTGAATTAAGACTTCGACACAATAATCTCGAGTGGTACTAAATTAATACTTGAAACCTCTACAGAGATGAGGTTGAATCAACCAAATCTGTTTTGCTGAGATCTTTATTTAAACTGTGAGTATATTATGTTGATATGCTTTCTAATATTTCATCATTTATTCAACGACAAATATAGTACGAGATGAAACAAACAATTTTTGGCCAGACAACCCTTGTCATACTATGAGTATAATTTTGAATGAAATTATTCTTGTTGTCACGGAACTAAAAGAAGATCAGGGGTGGGATCCCGGAATCATTTGTTTTATATTGAAATTCACGTAAACACTTGCGGAATCTCTTTCAATGTCCAAACAAAAAAGTACTCCAAATTTGAGCTAAATCGACTAAAATTAAGGGTAGACCGACATAAGACTGCCCGCCGAGGCAATAGCGACTTTCCAAATAACATTGGTATTCTTTAATCACTTTAATTCTTCTTCGAATCAAATAATCCATTTTATTAGAACACAATTATTTTTTCATTTTATTATTTTATTCCATAAATTGAAATCTTGAAAATTTTCGTTGAAAAAGAAGAAGTAGCTATCACTATTTTTAATAAAAATAACTTTTACTTCTTGCCACATACGTTCAAATATTACTTTTCCCATGCATAATATACCAAATAATCCTATCTGGCAGTTCTTTTAAAAACATTTTTTTTCAAAATCGTATATTGTTGAAATTATGTTTTTGGATGCAAAATTTGTTGTTCTGACAAAGCTTTACAAATTTTAGTTTTGTATTGTAAAAATGAGCTATGTTCGAAGTTTTTAAGTGGCCTATTTAGGGGGTTGGCATTTTTGAAAATTAAAATTTCCAGTGCAGATCCAAATTAGTATTTTACTAATTAAATTAGTAATTGGATTTTGGACTAAAAAAATAGTGATATTTCAGAATTTAGATAAAGAAATAGTACAAAAAATCACGTAAATAAAGAAAATCAAAATAGAGTAAGTATGTAAATATTAATTCGTAAATATTTCAAATTATCAAATTAGTCATTTTCTATTAATCCTTAGCGGTTCACGATTCTCGACTTGAATTAGTATAATTTTACTATATATTAGTGAAATTTTAATACTTTAGATTTAGAGAGATAGATTTATTTAAGGGGGACATTATTTTTAATGAAGTTAAAATTTTATATTTACAAAAAATGTTTTAGTATACAATTTGGCCCTGAAATCTCAATTCTATCATGAAATCAGGGCTTTAAGGGATTAAGAAGCCTTCCTTAATATTTTGGATATTATGTGAATAATTTGGCCGTGTTGTAAAAAATTATTAGTATTATTCACAACAAAAAATTCGGAAAAACTGAAAACTGTAGAAGATAACAATAAAAAGCTGCTAATGGTACAATTTCCACAGTAAAACCGACTTCAGCGACCTTTAAAACATTTTTTTTTCATAATCAGTAAAAAAAAATAGCTTTTCTTCTGAGAGAAGAAAATTTCCGTTTCAAAGTTTTAGGAAACCCAAAAATCATTATTTTTAGCGGTTGTTATGCTTAGAAACCGTTATTTATCTCTTTTATTATAAGTGTAAATACTAATTTTTTAGAGCACTTGGTATCAAGGTAAGAATTAATTTCATGCAAATCAATTTTTAGCCTCACTATTCATTGGATTTGGACTATTTTTTTTCATGAAAGCTTTTCAAATTTCAGAAAGATTTCTGTGTTTGAATTTTTAATAACAATTTTGGTTAATTTTATTTAACAACAAAATTGACTTTTTTTATGTTTTCAGGAGTACCATTCTTCTTAAGACTTTCAGATATACCAAAACAGGTCTGATATCTGCGCTAAAACTATCTGAAGATAATTTCCAGTGAGCAAGAATAACTTTGAAAAATTGTTTATTATGTTATAAAGAAATTAAGGAAGAAAATTTGTTTTTCATGCTTGGTGCTGTTTAGCTTATTGAAATCCAGAGTTTTTGTAAAAAATGTGAGAGGAGTTAATGTATCGTAAGAATTAATTAAAAATAGATGCTGCATGCAAATTAATTAAAAAATTTTGATGAACAAAACCACATTTAGGATAATTTTCAAGGGACAGGTTCAATTTTTTTACGGCATCGTCTGAGAAAATCTTTCCGATAAGTCTTTACTATAATACTTCAAAAATTTACAAAGCTTATTCATTATTTAAACAATTTTCATTAAAAAATTCAGAGTTTGGCTATTTTTCAACGAATATGCTCAATTTTGTTTCGGAATCAACTAAGGATGTCTTTCCGATGACTTTTTTCTATGATAATTTGGAAGTTCACAATAATTATTAATTATTCAAAGATTTTTCATAAATAAATTCAGAGTTTAGATATTTTTCAATGAATAATTAAAAATGATTCTATTTTTTTGTTAATAAATAGTGAAATTTAAAAAAAAAATTGTTTAAACAAATACTAAGCAGGATTTTGAAGAAATATCCAAGATTCTCGTAATCAGGGGACTTTTTTTACCTTTTGAACAAAAGTTATCTCGGGGACCTATCAGTGCATACGGATGTTAGTGGCGACTCGATTATGGTGTCTTCTCATTAGGCTCACATGCCTATTTTTGATTACTTTATTTTGCTTACCAAAATACGAAATTCCATATTTACTAATTTTGTTATAATCTCCTAAAATTTCATATTAAAATTAATCTTTTTGTATCGGTTCGAATGCAAATGCACTAGACACTTGCAATAAACAAACACAAATAACCATACGACCCGCCAACATCTTTTGTATAAATTTAAATGTCCTAACCAAAAGGTAAAGATTACAAATATATAAAACAATCTGTGTTTTTAACTAGCAACTTAAATGGTGCAAACCAAAATGCAAAAAATATTATCTATCGATTTAAAAAAAAAATCAGTCCAATATTTTAATTTCCCTGATTATAAGTTCGAGGGAAAAGTACATGACAAGGTCGTCAATATACGCGAACATAATTTACTACAGAAATCTGTGTGACTGTCTAAATTTTCAGAAGGTGAAATTTTTCTCAATTTAAGATCTAGATCTGTTCTATTTCCGACTCTAACATTTTCAAGGAGAGTAAAGTTTGCTGCTTTAAAGCAATATGAATACGCTTAAAGCAATGATACTTTATTGCCTCAACTCCATGCTACCATCTGAATGTAGGTTTCATTTTTGTCAACAATAAGATAATAGCTAGGAAATATACAATCAACACGTACACAACATTCTCTCAGTTACAGCTCAAGAATTTCGATAAAATTAGTTCTCTGTCTCGAGCAAAATGGAGATGTTTATTCATACGTTGTTCTTCATTTTTGTGGCATTTCTTCATTATGTTGGTAAGTAGAATATAATAACAAATAAGTTATGTATTAAAATATGTCATACATTTAGATATCGACTATATTAAAAGAAGCGTTTTTTTCTAAAAATATTGAATTAAAATAACTTTGAAACTACGGAACCATATGCTAGTATCATTGTAGTTACGAATTTAATCTTTCGGCCAGAGTAAATAAAACACAAAACATACGTACCAACATAATATTTTAACAGACTTCACGGCCAAAAATGTTCCCAAAACAGAAGAAATCAGGTGATTTTTCACGAAAATAAGTTAAATAAAAAATAAAATAAATTTATATGTACCATATTGAATTCATTATGAACGCTTAAGATTTAAAGTTGAAATATATTGCATATTCAACAAAATAGTTGAATTTTTAACCAAAAAAGACTCATTTTTCACCAAAAGAGGTGAATTTTCAAAAAAAGAGTTGAGTTTTCAAGCTAAAAAATCGAAGATTTTAGAAAATAGTGGGCTTTCAAACACGAAAAAATGAATTTTCAAACAAACTGTTCTTCTAAACGAAAATTATTTTTAGACCAACAGTTGCGTCTACAACCAAATAGCTGAACTTTCAAGCAAAAGAGACGAATTTTGAAATAAATACTTTAAACTTTTCTACAAAAAAAAAAACAATCCAAAAAAGGGGAATTTTCTATTCCAAGAGACGGATTTTCAACATAACTGTTGAAATTTCGAATAGAATATATGACTTATTAACACGAAAAGTTGAATTTTCAACCAAATAATTAAATTCTCAATAGAATCGTAAAATTATTAAACACATGGTTGAATTTTCGACGTACTAAGATGATTTTTCAACCAACTACTTCAAAATCTAAATATTTGTACCAAAATTTCGGTACAAATAATCCCTTTTTCAAATTCCCCTATTCGTACACAAAAAATCCGGCTATTCTTACCAAAATTTCGGTGCACGTAGCCACGGCCAATTATTAAACGAGAAAGATTAAACTTCAAACAAATAGTTGCATTTTAAGTGAAAAAGACGAATTTTTTATAATACAATTGAATTTTCAATCCAAAAGGACGAATTTGGTGCTATGGCAATTTTAGGCCCTATGTCCATATTAGCTCCTTTGTCAATTTTGGGTCATATGTCAATTGTGATCCCTATTTATATTTTAGGCCCTATATCAATTTTGAGCCTTATGTCAATTTTGGGCCCTTCGCCAAATGTGGAACCTATGTCTCTTTTAGGCCTTATATCAGTTTTGGGCCCTATATCAATTTTGGGCCCTACATCAAATTCGGGCCCTATGTCAATTTTGGGTTCTATGTCAATTTTGGGTCCTATGTCTTTTTTGGGCCCTATGCCAGTTTTGGGCCATATGTCCATATGGAATCGTACGACGGACGGACCGACGAACACCCGACCGCAACTATAAGGGTTTCTGCCCGGGGCTACGAAATTCTAAAAAGAGAAATATTCGACAAAACATTTAAATTTTCAACAAAATAATTACAATTTCTAAAAAAATAGTTGAATTTTTAACAAAATAATCAAAGTTTCGACTAAATAGTTGAAGTTTTAACAAATAAATTCCATTTTTGACAAAATCGTTGACTTTGAAACTAATATTATGAATCTTAAAAAAAAAGTATTTATGATAAAGAAGATCAAACTTCAACCAAGTAGTTAAATTTTCAATGAAAAAATATTCATTCTCAACAAAAAGTATAATACACGGAAAAAATTTGTCCGTAAAAAAGTCACGAACTTGTAGCTAGGTCTCGGATACGAGATAAACAAATGAAACATTACATCCTTATTTCTATGACAAATGTAGGGAAGAGCGGGGCACGCGCGGCACCCTAACTTTGAGTGAATTTTTTAACATTAATAGTATTTTTTACACTGTCAAAAAAAGAAGCAACAAATAAAATGAATGTTTATAAATGAAATTCAATTCGAATAAAAATTAAAAACGAAATGGTACTTTTTTGAATAGTTCTATAAAATATAAATAAATAAAATAAAATATATTTTTTATTTAATAATTAACTTTCATTATTTTTTTATTTTGTTTATATATTAATATTAACGAAGTTGTTTTAAAGATGACTTTAAGTTACATACATCATGCAAATGGTAAATTATTATTTACGTAAAATGGTCCATAGGTACCATCTTCTTTTGAAATTACCACAGTTCCACTTACAATAGGCATTACACCTGGTATTACATCCTAGCAATCACGGAACTGAAACTAAATTTGAGGTTAAAAATCAGCTGTTCTCTCTAAACACAGCTTACAACGGCGCGAGTGTGACATGTCGTGCCCCACCTGAGGGTGCCGATCTCTGCCCCACCTCGATACTTTTTTTATTTTTTAAATAACTAATTGACTACATGTTTGAGAGAAGTGATTAAAAGAAAGAAATTAAAGTTCGAGTTTCAAACTTTACAATAGACCCAGTTTTAAGGACCGATTTTTATGTTTCAAATTTCAATCACTAGAATTTTATTTCATTTTTTACAAAATAACAAATTAATTGGTTTCAAATACACCTATGCATTTAGTAGATGCCAATAAAAAAGAAATTTATTTTTTTACTCGTTTTACAAGTTTTTAGAGGGGTGCCCAGCTTATCCGCCCTGACGTCAGTGCCCCGCTTTCCCCTATGGATAAATTTCGAAGTTTTTTACGAACAGTTCGAATCTCCTACGAACAGTTTCTGAAAATTTCAGACTGAAATATAAAGAGGAAAAATTTTATTTGTGCGATTTAATTTATATTAATTTATAAATTCGCAAACTCAGAGGATTGAAACCTTCAAAGACTGCTGACTCACCAGTTTCTAAACATGAACCAGAAGTGCGTAAACACGCGCAGCCATCGAGGCCAAACAATGTAGGTATTATAAAACTTCTAGTCACTCATCCGACCAACTCGAAACACACATACGAGCCCACCCACGCGCCGCAGTTTGGGCGAGCGTGTATGTGGGCCACGTACAGGCGAACCTACTTTCCAGTTCCCAGATTTGTCGGGCAAGCTCGTGAGTGCTCTGAGAATCTTTTCCCAATCACTCGTAATATTTTCGTAGTTATTCACGCAAAAAAAAGTGATGAAACGTTTTAGAATTTTCACATCGAGTTCGTCAATTCTTACTGAAAGTTCGCAGATTGCAGATTATTTACGAAAATACATCAATATCCGAAGAATTTTTCTCATAATTGAGACCTAGCTACTAGTTCATGACTTTTTTACGGATAAATTTTTTCCATGTAGTTGATATTTCAACCAAAAATGTTTTTACTTCAAATTAAAAACAGTTAAATTTAAAAAAAGACGAACTTTTAACAAAAGAGTTGAATCCTCGACCAAAACAGACTAGACCGTCTAATCTTGACAGTCTAGTCTAGCCCTGATCTTCCAAGTGTCAATCATCAAGCTTTTCTCAGTGCATGTCACAAAAATTTACAAGATATTTAAAACGATAAAAAAAGATTTATATTATATTTATATATTTAAAATGTAGTCTGGCCTACCATTTTTACACCAGGGTACCATAAGGAAGTAATATATATTGTTCAATAATTTATTTATTATTTACTATTTGTTTATTGCATACTATGTACTATATATTTATCTATTTATTATTTATTCAACTCTGTCTGGAGTGTCTAGACAGCGGCTGGCAAGCCGCTGGTTAGACCGTCTAGCCCTTGATCTCACAAAATTATATTGGCCAGCCCAGGACTAGGCCGTCTGATTTGCCCCACATGAGAGTCTAGACTGTCTAGTCTGAATCTGGCTAACATCAAAAGATTTTTCCACTAAGGTGCACTTTTAATCAACCAAGATGGAATTTCTACCAGAAGAGATTATTATACAAACCAAAAAGACGAATTTTTAATAAACGAGTTGAATCGTCAACTCTTTCAACCCAAAAGTTAATTTTCAACCAAATAGTAGAATTTTCTACAAAAATAATAGAATTTTCAAATCGAAAAGATGAATTTTCAAACAAAAAGTTGAATTTTGAACTAAAAAATATCAATTTTCAACCAAAAATGAATGTATCCAATTTCCCCATCAAAAGATTAATTTGTAACCAAAGAAAAACGAATTATCACCCAAAATAGTTAAATTTTTGACCAAAAAGATAAATTTCGAAAGGGAAATGGCTTAATGGTATAATAATATAATAATAATAATAGGTCAACTTACAACAAAGCTGTTGAATTTGTAATCATGAAGATTAATTTTATATAAAAAAGACAAATTTACATCAAAATATATCAGTTTCCAACTAAATTGTTTAATTTTCAACTAAAAACGATCAATTTTCAATCAAAAATAGAATACTTAAACTTTCATAAAAAACATTAATTTTCGAACCTAAAAATAACAACAAACTTTCAGCAAAATAGTTCAATGTTCAACCTAATAGTAGAATTTTTAAACATAAAAGATAAACTCTGAACCAAAAATATGATATGAGACTGTTCAATTGAATAGAATTTACTTTCAATGAAAAAAAGTTGCATTTTCTCATTGGGTCTTATTAAATCAGTTCGCATTCAGACGGAAAAATGAGAAAAATGGTGAGATTCTTCAAAACAGGGGGAAAAAAGGAATTAATTATATTTTCCATGTGTGATGTCACATTCTGTGTTAAAACCCACCGACGTCATTTTTCACCCCCTTCTATTCCTATTCCATTCCACACCCATTCCATTCAAACCCCTTTCTAGCCACCCAGATATTTTCGGATTAGATTATATATACAGGGTGTTTTTTTTAACTTGAGACAACGAAATATCTCAAAAAATACGCATCCTACGGAAAAAATGTCTGGCATAAAAACTGTTTATTTTCTAGGGGGAAAAAGATTTGCTAAAATTTACCCCACCCCCACAGGAGGCAGGGGTGGGGGTAACTTTGTAATTTCAAATCGCAACCCCAATTTTTTATCACAGATTCAGATTCTCCTTTACGAAATA
>CAKNYM010030213.1:0-21565 GCA_932195095.1 Andricus curvator
ATAAATGCAGAATCGATCCCCGGTTAAATAAACGATAATGTAACAAAGTTATTTACCTTTCATTCTCTGGGTTGGACAAATTGCCTTTTTTTGGTAGAAGTATAGTGTGCCCTAACACCAGACACTGCGGGTGGGCGTTTCCGACTTTAAATAAGAGGTGAATATATATGGAAGAGTTTTTCGTGCCCCTTAGTGCTTTTTTCACCTCTTTGGCAGTGATTGATGGACATTCCTCGTCAGATGTTATGAGATTGTCGCAAAACTCCTTGAAGCGGATGATATATTCTTATACAGGGTGTCCACGCTGGGGCTTACCGAAAATCGTGCAACCCGTCTTGTGTACTTTTCTCCAAAAAGTCTCTACCTCGTTGGGCTTGGTTGTATTTTTGACAGAAACAGAGAGATCGCTGAAGAGGCGCGATGGGTCAGCGAAAAACTGTTGATTCTCCCTGAACCATCTCTTCCTCTTCTGTATTCTCCTCCTTGCTTCAGATAACACCCGTATTTTGTCAACTTGTTCAGTGTCTGATTGAAGATCCTCGGTTCTAGGGCGAACTTTCCGCGTCTTTTGGTTTTTTTATCCATCGTCGGTTTTAGCCTTCGATTTGAATCAGCCAAAGCTCTCGCAGCACCATAAACAGAGCAATTGATGGTCCAGAGGTCAGACTCCTGCGAGCTATTCTCACGAAGGGATGCATCCATTTCAGCTAGATCTTCGGGCTTACGAGGAACCTGGATTTCAATGTCCTTGTCCTGAAATCATGATCATCTCTCAGAAGATGCCTGCTTTCCGCGGTTGGTCTTAATGTCGCTTCCTCATCATTGTTTGCAGCTTGATCAAGAAGCGGTTGGGGAAGCGCTCCATGTACATATCCATTTATCCAGAGGCGGGCACGTTGATTTCGGAATGATTGAATCGAAACTTGCTGAAGCTCTGGGTGTTTCTGGCATCACAGAGTGTGCATACGCGTCATAAAGCTTCAGTGAACAGGGATAACGCTGGCATCATAGCTCTAGCAAGTCATCCTTGAGTTGATCTGCTCACTCAATGTACGCTCAATGTGGGCTGACGTTTGCTATCCTGCAATCACCCGGATGGAAGTCGGGCACGGAGGGTTTCATTTTGGCGTGCCAAGATGGTGTCATTTCCACTTTAGCGTACCGTCTTGTTCAATTTATAATGTTGATTGTTTAAAAATACTAATTTCAGATGTAAAATTCCATAACCTAGATAAATTTAAAAAAAATTATGAACCTATTTTGAAGTCTAATGAGCGAAATCTTATGCGAACTATAATGATTTTTTCTTTAAAATAGCAATTGTCTGCCTTTTGGAATCTCTTGATATCTTTTAAAATCCGTACAATTTCCTCAAAATCTTGGAAATTGTTGGAAATAATTAAAGATGCCTTTAAAATAACATTAATTTAATTTATGACAAAGGGAAGAGAGGGGTGGAAAAAGGAAGAGGCGAGGCTTGTTTTCGGAAATAAAGACACTACCTAAATTTATTTCCTGAATTTCTCTATGAAATTCTTTGAAATCCCTTAAAAGTTACAAAATATTTTGAAGTAACTTGAAAAACAATAATTTTTTATTGTTTCTTATTCTCGAGGTATTTAAAAGAAAAAATCTGATCTTTTTTTAAACAGAAAAAAAATCGAAAAAAGACTCATTTATTTTTTACTTTCATTTTTTTAGGATTAGCATTTTTTGAAACAATCTTTATGATTAATGGAAAGTGTGTACACTTTTGACTTCTGGTTTCCAGAACGTTTCAAATTTGGCGGCATTTTATTTATTCTTTAAAATATTAATTGCCTGAAAAAAGTTTGTTAATCGGAAAAAGACCAAAAATTTTTTTCCACAGGCCATCCTAAAATATTTATATTGAGAATTTTGACTGCTAAAAAAAACTCCTTGCGCTCGTAGTGAGTGAATTGAAGGAAATTATGTTTTCGACGAAATCATGTTGTAAACAATTAGTGACTTTAAATTCTTCAATGTGAAATATACTTTTTAATTTTCTGATAATATTTGTTATCAAGTAATAGCAATAACAATTAAGAATTTCTGACTCATGTTCCTAGTCAAATATTAATATTCACGTGACTGTCACATGATTGAGCAAAAAAGTAATTTTTTCTGTCGTTGAGATTTTTTTTCAACTTACCAGATACATTTAGCAAGATATTGAAACATTTGCAATTGTTTAAAAAAACTGATTTATGAAATACAAATATCTCACAAGGATAAGCTCGAGGCTGAGATAATTTACGAGATAAGGAATGTAGCATGTATTGTATTATATAATAAAGCATCAAGCTAATCGTTAGTTACAGTGTTATTCAAATTCTTCAATAATACAGTAATCAGTTTTTTCCCACTGCGAAAAAATGAGGATCCTTTCTACTGTGGTCCTAACGTTGGCGGTTGGCCTTAACTCTATTGGTAAATATAATAATATAATAATGTATCTATATTTTTACAAACATTTTTAAGGATTCCGCAAAACAACAATTTGTCCGGCTGCATTCCTATGCATAACGCAAATTGTGAAGGTATTTAGTCCCTCATAAATTACTCAGTGGAGTAGTGAACGGAATCGAATGTCGCTTGAAACAATTAAAAATATTGTGAATGTTAAATTCAACTTTCAAAATTGCCATATTTGGAATTTTACCAAAATTTAAGAAGGAATTAAAACATCGAATTGCTTGAAAAAATTGGAAGTTCTAAAAAGTATGTGAAATAATTGACACATTGCACAGGCTGCACTAAATTATTTAAAAAATAGGTCACAAAAGTGACTTAACTTGTTTTCTTTGCTGGTACAAAATTTAATTGGAATCAAATATTTGTAAACAAAGCTTGATTTATTTTGTTCTAAGATATTCAGTAAAAGATGTCTATGTTGTTATGAAATACAAGTATCTCACATGGACAATCTTGAGGCATGTTTAATTAATGAGATAAGTACCACAGTATAGTAAAAAAAAATCTAAGATGGAAAAATTCAACGAAGTAAATAGTTATCAGTACAATCGACATTGTTTGTGAAGTTTATGTTTGAACAACTGAACAAATTACAAAACTGTGAGAATGTATTGAAAAGGGGGGGGAAAAAAACCTTGGAGATTAGTTCACAATTCTTAATTTTACAAACTATGTTGATGGTACTGAAAAATGTTTACTACGTGGAATTTTTTCCATTTTAGATGTTTTTGGTGCGATTTCACTTATTTTTACATTCTCATTTATGGGAGTGTAATGAAATCGTAAAAATTTGCAACCTCGAGTTTTAAACGGATCCTTACGTCTCAGCACACACCGACTCAAAAAATGATAAAATATTGTCGGTGTCTGTATGACTATCTGCGCGGTTACCCGAATGTCTTATCCACGATAACTTACATATTTAAGAATTTGTCCAAACGAGTGAGCTTTTGATACACCTTTCAAGCGTCCCAAAATTAAGATCATGTTCGTTAACCGGATATTTTCGACCAAAATTAACATTTGTCATTTTTCAGGTAGAGACAAATTTAAAAAGTTGTAGATTTGTAATAATCAAGTCCATCAACCGTTGAAAGGTTGCTGGAGCCCCGGTGAGACCAAACGGCATGCGTTTGAACTGGTACAACCCTTTGTCTGTGATAATAAAAGCCGTAATAGGCTTAGTATCTTCACTTAGAGGGATTTGTTGGTAGACCTTGTTTATATCTAACGTTGAGATATATCGAGCTGAATTTAAGCGGTCTAAGATTTCCGCCATAGACGGAATCGGATTCGGATCACTTTTCCATATCTCATTTATCCTTCAAAAATCAATGCTTAGATGGTAATAACCGTATAGCTTACGTACCATCACCACTGGAATGCACCATTTGCTATTTGATGTTTTAATGAGATCATGCTCAATTAATTAATTCGCTTCTGCGGTCAACTCGTCACATACATTAGGTGGCATGCGATGATTTCTCTGACAAATAGACGAGTTCCTCATCATCTTTTAGCAAAGTCCATGCCCAGCACGCAAGGGTCAGTTAGCCTAGGTATGATTTTGAAATTAATTGAATGAATGGTTCCTGAAAAGTTAGACGCAGGGTCTCGAGTTGGTACCAATTCCGGACAGAAAGTCAGGCGTTATTGCTGAAGAAATTTCATCTAATTCCCCCTTCACTCCTAGAGCCACTGAGAGTCCGGTAAGTCCAGCACTCAAAGATGGATATGATTAAAAACGAGAGAGCGAGTGGTAAAATCAGTTCCCAAATTGATGTGAGAGAATGAGAGTGTGGGGGGGGTCTCTCTCTCCCTGAATCATTAGTTGAAGTCAATTGATTTGCAACGAATTCAGGTTGAGTTGCAGAATGCGAATTCTGAGTCAGTTCAGGTTTAGTTCCAGAAAGTGAATTATGAGGCAATTCAGTTTGAAGAGTCGAATTTGAGAGGGTTGAATCAGGTATGATTTCATTAGTAGCATAAATGAGAGTTTGCCTTGGAATAAAAGGACTGGCCCCGAGCCTGAGATGCCCCTCCTTTATTGGTATCCCTGAGAATGGGCAGAACCGCAAGGCAGCCTGACTAAGCCATGTTTGCCGCCATTATGGCAAGACTTGGCCTATCGATTTTGAAACTTTTTAAATTCTGATCACTGCCATCATAATTGAAACACGGCGTTTGCCGTTTAGGCCTCCGGATGGATCCGCTTTCTCTGAGATGGACTCTCTCTTGTAGAGTCAGGTTTAGTTGGAGCCTGCGCCAAACATTTTTAATTATGATTCTCACCATTATTCTTATTCGGTTTAGGTTTATCATTTGAGGAGGCCTTCGTGTTTAATTGGTTCAGCAACTATACCAACGCATTGACCAAAGATTCAAGAAAGGAGTCGGCTCCGCTCGATGTGGTGCCACTGATATTTTTTACAGCTCCGCGAGAAAGTCTTGTATTTTTGGCATACGCTAATTCAGGGGAGAAAGAATCTTCCGGGCAGGGTGGCTGTTACTCACCTCTATCTAGATGCATCATTCTCTACACTTTCGTGACAAGTAGTGTGAGCTGATTGTAATCAGAAAAAACGAAACGTCAAAACGTCGTTCGTCAAGATGCCATTGATAATTGATGTCTTTGTACATCATTAGGAACGAAGTTATGAAATGTTGCCACGTAGGCCAGGCATGACAATTATTTTAGACTCATTTTAAGGATAATTTATCTCGAATGAAAGGTATCTTTATCAACAATTACTTGTCAGTAATACCTGAGACCGATCGCCCCTCCTCTATGCTAGTTGAGAATTTCTCCACACTGGTCTCATTATCCTCAGTTTCGTAAGGCATATCAATACTGACCTGCTGAAAAAGGGGATTGAGCATCTGTGGACCAGTGGCAAAAGGCGCAGAAGTCACGAAATTTACTTCTATACTAGGCGATGCCCCGGAAAAACATAGAAGCCAAACTAGTGGCTGGAAGGGAATTACTTTAATCCCATCCCGTTGGACTGCTCTCTTGAGCTGTCTGAATCCTTCGCTGAATTGTCAGTTGGTGATCCGTAGTGTTCGATACTATTTAGTTTGAATTTAATTCATCTTCAGTGTATTGTGAAAACGGCGTGAACTGAATTTGTTCCCACCTATTTTTGACTACTAATCGTCGTCATATTGTTCAACGGCATAGAATGGGTCCAGATCATTATAGGTTGATTATAGCAAGATACGGTTGAGGTACTTGTGTCCGTCGTATGAACACCGGTCACATCAGTATAGGAAGGGGTGGGGTTCAGTTCAAGGAAACAGCTACTTACTTGCCTTCCCCACTGCTAAATGCCGGAGATTTGAATATTCTTCGGGAAGCACCCATACTATTTTCGTACATGTCTGTCTCACTATCATTAAATGAGTGGGTCTCCCGGTTTGGAATAATATCCGATCAAATATGCCATTAATGACCTTCTGTAACTTTAATGGTCGTTGATCGTCCCCCAACTCGAATCTCGATTCGTGTTCAAACGTATGTGTAAAAGCGTTACAAATGTTAATGTCATTTCGATTTTAAATCAATGCTACTTGAGCTTTATTTGTCTCTTTACTCTTGAAACCTCAAAAAGGCTAAATTAACTACAAACGGCTGACCAACTAGTCTTTTGAATAAGACTAATGGTCACGTTAGATGTTTGGAGGAACGCCGATCCCAACACACAGCTATTACTAAAATTTTCTACAACCAAGAACTCCAAGATTGCTGTGGTATTGGCAGCAGCAAACGACAAGCTACAAACACCCAAAACTGGAATATGATTAAGTGGGAGATCCGGCATGTGCGTTATTTCTGGTTGCTGAATTTGCACCGGATGGTTGGCATTTTGTAGGATTTGCTGAACAATTGCACATACAGAACTTGGAACTAAGAACGGTTTCGAGCATGGCTTGCTTTGGCCTTTTTGGGTTTATTAATTTTCTCAATTCAAATATAACTGCAGTTGGCTGATTTTAGTTGAAGATCTTGAATTTACTAAAAATTATACTAATTTTTAGTAATGGTAGTCTTGCATTTTAAACATATCTCAATGATATTTATTTTCATTGAGAGATTCCTTCAATTTGCGGTTACTTTTTCCTGTTCAGTAAATTGCAACCAACGATATAAGTTGAGTCCAATACTGATTAGGACGTTAAAACTAGCCCTAAACATTTTATAACTAAATTTGAAAGTAAAACAAACTACAATTGAGTAAGATTGATTCTTACAATGAAAATTTTCCAACAAAGTTTTGAATCAATATTTTCAAACAAAAAAGACAGATTGTGGATACACTCAAGGGAGAGATGATTGCGTACTTATGCGGTGAGTTTGAAGAATTTTGATAGATCTTTCTTATAAGATCTATTTGAGATCGATAAAAATAATTTATGACTATTTTTGTGTTTTCATCGCACAGCGATGTCCTTATTATCAAATAAGGTACAGGGTCGTTACGAGAAATCACAATCACGAATTTATTCAAACTTTTGCAACTGAATTTTATTTTAGATTCTCCTCCATTAAGCTTATCTTGTTTTTTTACATAAACCCCAAGCTCCACTCGCACACCGAGGTCTTCATTATTACATAAGGTGCAGGGTCTTTACGAAATGTGGTATTTTAATTTTTTGTTTAATTCTGCTCGCGCAACGAGGTCCTTATTGTTTAATAAGGTGCAGGGTCGTTACGAGAGATTATCATTTCAATTTAAGTTTAAACTTACTCGCACAACGAGGTCCTAATGTTTAAATCAGGAGCAGGGTCGTTACGAGAAGCCACATAATTTTGTTTTCTATATAAATCAAAAGAAATTACCAATAAACGGTTGATTTAAAATCCAACGTGTAAGCATGCACAACAAGGTCCTTATAAGGTGAAGATTCGTTACACACATTGCGCATATTTCAGTTTTTAAAATCTCCACAAACTCACATTTATTGTTCTAATTCAAAAACAATGAATTAGGATAATTTATGAAGCACAAGAAGGAGAATCCTGACTAGTTGCGTCCTTTGAATGATGCTAATTTAATTCAAATTTCTGTCTCCAATGACAGGTAGATCAATGAGACCAAGAGAAGCTCCTTCCTCGTAGAGGGTCGAGTAAGAAGTCCAGTGGTACCGATACCGGGATTGATATAGAAAGTGCATTCGTTCCACGCTATCCCTACTTATTAGCCGATGGCGCGCGCAATCGATCGTATGATGGAATGATTTCGTGAATCATCCCTTAGCTCTACCTACTTGTCCACTTATGAGTCAGAGCCGTATCAATATAAATATTCGCCCGTAGCTTTATAATTTGATTTTAATTATAAAAATAGACCGGACCGTCTCATTAGTTTTTACAGATTGCTAAAACTAGGAGCAACGCAACAATAAGATGAAGTCAAGAACTTATGCTACCCATTCTTAATGAACATTTGTATAATTACACACAATATCTCATCTTGAAATTACAAATTTTCTCCTAAATCCATGAATCGGCGTCGGCCCCACTTACACGAAATGAGTTTTTATCGATTTAACTATATTAGTCCGTGATTCACTGAATTTGGATAGCAACACTAACGCCATTTGGAGAATCGACAGATAGATGGCGTGGCCCGAGTGGCCACTCCAATTATTTATAGATTGGTCTGTGTGTAAGGCCGACCAAAATCAATTAATCACTTTTAAACTTCATTTTTACTTATTTGACGCGACACTAGAAATTTTAATTTACCAGAAGGGTTAGTTCCAACCCTTGGCGTGACCAAAGTGACTATTTTGACAATCCGAATTATCCTGAATTTTAACTTACCTATTGGTGGATCGAAATTCCATCCCGGTCAATGATTTTGAGTTTCGAACACTGACTCAACCATTTCATACACGGAAATTCGAAGAGAACCTACTGCATGGCCTTGACCTAGGTCAGCAATTATTAAACTTCGCGGCAGCGGGCCCACCAATTCGGCACATATTTTAATTTCGAATTTTAGGAAGGATCACGCACGGGAGAGACATTTTACTAACCCGGCAGCAGTCGAGGTCTTCTCCTGGAACTTCTCATGGTTTAGATTTTTAATTTTAATTTTATGTCCTCAATGGTCTCCAAATTTCTTCACTGTAACGCACTCACCTCCAGTTCAGAGCAAAGAATGAAAAACGAACTACTTCCTTCTCCTCGCGAGAGATTCGAGACGCCGTGTGAAGGACTGGTGTGAGGACGAGCGGCTGCTGCCAGTCAATTTAGTAATGACGCCGAAAGACTGGTGGCGCCACGCGGAAGCTAGTAGACCCGTTCCTCTGTGACGTGACGCTGACTGACGTGACGCTTGTGTTGACGTCTTTCAACCTGTAGCTTCCCCGTAGCATCGGAATCCTGGTTCCCTGTTATTCTTGAATGAGAGTGAATCACATCCTATTATATTTGCAGAGAATTCCTCTTCTCCTCCTCGTTGAGACTGAGCAGGCGGTACGGGGCCTACCGCGTAAAGTAGAAACTCCACACCTCCCTCCCTCTCCAATCATCTCGAGCAGTGCATACAAAATAAGAAAGTACGAGGCAAAAATAACCTCAATGTATTATCATTATTAGGCCTGAATTGAATCCCGTGGTCTGACAAGTATCGCGATTATTATTCCACAACTTAATCTCCAAAATCTGACAGGTGACTAGATTGTGTCAATTAGTGATTTTTTGGGTACTTAAAATTAAGATTATTTTTGAATTTATTAATTGAAGTCAAAGAAAACAAACTCATATAGTTTCGACGAATACTCCGACCTTTCGCCGACAGCCCATTTAGTGAGGAGTAATTGCTCTAAACTCATTTCTTCAGCTAAATAGGTAAGGAAATAGTAGTAGTATATCCTTGCAGCGAAATCTACTCAGGAAACTATTTCTAGTTTTATTTATATGTACATTACTGTACTACTGCGCCCAGTAAATGCTATCGATAAAATAGGATAAACTACTTTTCGAGGTCATAACATATTACCGTTAATAAATACATTTGCAATTTTTCTAAATTTTTCTTTCAAAGTTAAATTACCATTATTTACAATATCTGTTGCAGCTTCTCTTGCTAATTCACTAAGCCATCGTCAATTTTTCTTATGTAATTAGACATGTACGAAGCACAGGTATGTGGATATAACACGACTTGAACATCCATACGAACATCTTGATTTCTCCTTTAAAAAAAAATTAGATGTCTTCAAAGAACTTTTTGTAGCTGACATATAATTTTCTTCGGAAATATTATAATAACTGAACATATCAGTGAATGAATCATACGTAATTTGTTTGAAATAAATTCACACTTTTTTGATAATTGTCTTTCGAATTACTGATTTGCAGGTTTGAAGTAGCCAAAAAATGTCGTAATTTAAGATTTTTTGACATTTCGCTTCACGTACTTTGAAAAAATGTAATCCTCTGTTTCTTGTTATAGGGTTAAGTGCTCAGTCTGAAATTTCACGTGATGGCACCTCTATTCCTGGCGTTCCTCGCACCGGAACTTCTTATTCTCCAGAGAGGTCCAGATCCAGGTCTCCTCCTGGATGGTTTCGTTCTACCAGACCTTCTTCTCCAGGCAGGTCTTCGATTTCAGTGCCTCATCCTCCTACCAGGGGCGTGGATCCTCGTACTAGAATTCCTTTTACTCGCAGAGGTGGATGTGGACTTGAAAATCTTCCATTCATTCGGCTTATTTCCAAGTCGAATCGAAGTCGCATATTCGAACTTCGAAGGTACACTTTTCCTGTAGATACATCAATTAATATGGGATTCTGTAGGGATCATATACCAACCCAAGAACAAATTGTTTTGTCAACAACCGATGGTGACGTCTTTGCGATATTGGAGAGTCCTGATGTTCTGGCTGGAATTTATAAGTCTGATGGCAAACGGGTGAAAATTAACATGGAAAGTGGCACGGTTACCGTAATGACCAAAGAAGAAATCAGAGAAATTCCAGTAGGTTCTAAACGCCAAATCTTATCAGTCTTTTACGTGAAGCGAGACCTAAAATTAAAAAATTAAGAAAAAAAATGAAACTAAAATATAATATTGTTTGTGGTCTAAATTTAGATCAAATCCTGACAAGTAAATTGTAATCATAAATAATAATAAAAAGTCTATATTATGGTTCTAAAGGCTTCAATCTTTCGTCAATGCCCCAGCCAGTCTTTTTCAGAAGCAAATAAAAAAAGTTCCTCTTCGTTCCCTCACAAAACTATTTTAGTCAAAAAATTATCGTGGGTTTGTCATGATTTACCTCTATGAATTGTACTATGCAGGAGACACCCTACTAGTTATCGTTATCGCTGAATCACAAAAAAGTAACCATTTAGAATGTATCTGTTTCTCAGTTACATTTGAATTATACATATATTATGACGCGTATACCTATCGAGGAGGGAAACTAGGATTTTGTCGCCGGGAGAAAAGGGGTGAACACGACAAGAAGTCGTTAATGAATATATTTAAAGTTTATTGCCACTGGCATCGATAGCGAAACTGACAGGCCGTGGCAGAAGGCTGATGGTTGGCGTGGTGGTTGTATGGCGAAGGGATGGCTCTCGCAAGGGCCGTTGACGGTTTGTTGGAGGTCCTTCTTTCGGGGACAACGTGGTAGCTGGGCGGAGTTGTAGAGCGATGTTTAGGGTTAGCGGCAACGATTGAACAATCGACATGACACACACTGATATTAGCCAAGAATAGTGGTCGATCGAATGAACGAGCAGAGACTGATTCCGGGACGAGCTCGGGGCTTCAGGTCTCATCAAAGTGTTCGGGCCCATCTCGAGTGCGGTCGGGTAACCCTTCAGTGCAGAGCAGCACTCAGCCCAAACTGTTAAGTAACCACTCTGTTACACCCCCTCTCCCCTGTTGGGTTTCGGGTGTATACCTGCATTTTTTGGTAATTCCTTAAGTTCTCTGTCTAAGTCATGCACTGTTCCGTTCTGAATGTTCAGTTCAATTTCGTATTCCTCGATTTCTAGTTTCAGTAAGTGCTGTATTTCTTTGTTTATTATTTCCCAGCCTTCCGCCCATGTAAGTAGTTTTGTTTGTATAGCCTAGAGTAAAATATCGAAAGTGTTACAATATCAGATACATTGAATAATATTTGAAGTATTAAAAGTATGGAATTAAAAGTATGGAGAGACATTTTACTAACCCGGCAGCAGTCGAGGTCTTCTCCTGGAACTTCTCATGGTTTAGATTTTTAATTTTTATTGTATGCCTTCAATGATCTCCAAATTTCTTCTCTGCAAAGCACTCGCCTTGAGTTCAAAGCAAAGAATGGAAGACGAACTACTTCCTTCTCCTCGCGAGAGATTCAGGGCGCCGTGCGCATGACTAGTGTGAGGACGAGCGGTATGCTCTATGGGGAAGGCTGTAGCAGTGTATCTTGAGGATTTTCATTAAATTGCTTTTATTAGATCTCTTGTACGCTTATGGTTAATACTACCTCCGAATTTCAGTTTCCTATCAAAGTATCGAAGAAAGCGAACAGTATTAAGGTGTCGAAGATATAAAGAAAATGTTTTCAGTATTGAGAACAACAAACGATTTTAAAGTATCGAACATAACAAGTAATCTTAAGCTTATGAAATAATAAAGGATTTCAAAGTATCGACGATATCAAATACTATAAACGCATTTAAGTAACCTCTTCAGTCTATCTGTCCACTTATCTAAGCTGGAGTAGTTATAATTCGCAACCTAAATTTAAGGACGATGAGGTGAATTGTGTCGACGATTTTTTGGTAGTATTCATTGCAAACTGCAAATCGTTTATGTGTTTGTCCACACAGAGTGCTCATTTTCTATATAGGTTTTAATTCTTTGTTCAATTGGCCTATTGTAACCCTCGGTCTTTTTTCTGCTAATCTGTTCAACGGTTCTATTATTTCGGAGAAGTGTGCGATGAATTTTGTGTAGCAAATTGCCATCCCTATAATTCGCTGTAATTTTTTAGTGTTTTCAGGTTTAAGGAACTCCAAGATTGGTTGTATTTTTTTATCGTCTAATGGAGTTCTTTTTCGTTTAATTTAAAACCTAAATATTTAATTTCCGAGCATCGGAAGTCACATTTATCGGGGTCATTCTTAAATTGACCTCCTTTATTTTGTCTAATACAATGTTTCAATATTTAAAGTGTTCGTCAAAATTTCGAGTTACTATTACAATGTCATCTGAATACCAAAAAACTTTTGGCTTTAATTCTGGAGTTATAATTTTATCCATAAGTCTTTAAAAAGTGGTCTGAGCATTGGCTAAACCATTTCTGATTCTTTTAAATTGGTGAATGCCATTTCCTGGGACTGTCAATGCTGTGATTGGTTTTGAACTTTCGTCTAGTTGAATTTGTGAATAAGCTGATTTTAAAACAATTTTTTAAATCAATTTTGCTTAATCTGAAGTGTCCAGTATTTCTTTCATGACGGGGATTGGGTAGAGGTCTTTTTGTGATATTATTTACCTTCCTGAAGTCTCAATAAAATCTATAATCTCTCCATGGGTTTTTTTATCATTACCTAATTGGTAAAAAAATTGGTAAAAAGGATGGCCCTGTACATCAATTTTTTGTTTCATCAAGTAGGATGCCCTATGTTATTTTCCCTAGTGAACTTTCATTTTATGTTCCAGAAGTTTTTCTGATTGGGATTTCTGGCTTCCACTAAGCTCAAAAATGCCTTGGCAAGTTTCTGGCGGATAATTTTTTTTGTTCGTCAATTTTTCCTATTTATCCGAAATATTTTTTAATTCAATCTCCTTGTATTTAAAATTAACCCGTTGATGTCTATTATCAATTTGCGATATCTCGTGATCTTTTTGAGATTCCTTTTTTAACTTTTTATAACAAGTAATTTTTTTATTTGTCCAAAGATTACTACCGCTACCTTCACACGTTTCTTTGTATTTACTATTTATTATAAAAAATCCTTCTCGAATTATTTTTCTCATCCTTTTTCTTAATTCTAGGTTTGCCTAAACTAAATGATTTCTGTGTTCCTGGGTCATCGCTAGTGTCTTCGGTGGGGATTCTCTCTAAGGGATGAAATTTGTTACTCTTGGAGGCGCTTATTAAGCTAGGAATATCTTATATGGGATTTTTGACAGGACTTTGGGCCTTTAGTATTTTTTGGGATAGGTTGGGATTGATAGATACTAGGGGATTTTCGCTATCTTTTTCATTTAAATTGCTTTTATTAGATCTCTTGTACGCTTATGGTTAATACTACCTCCGAATTTCAGTTTCCCATCTTTGTTTTCGCTTCGTTCTTTTTCAATCAGCGATTTATCCCTAATTCTTACGTTTTTCGTTCTTTGGGTAGTGAGTTTGGTTGTTCTTCTATGGGATAGCAGGTGGGGTGGTTCTCTGGTAACCACCAAGTTTCTGAGCCACAGTTTAGGGGCGTCCGTAGGACTTTTAGTGTGTCCATACTTAAAATGCCTGCGGATTCTAATTTTGTTACTAACCTGTACAATAAATGCTTAGTATGTTTCCAGATTATAATTCGGATTATTACTTATCCAATTATATCAACCGTTTCTCCGTTCGCGACCACTAATTTTAGAAAAACTGGGTTCAAAAATTGAATACTTGTAATTGTGGATTTTTTTCCAGTAATTCCTTGCCAATATAAAAGTGTGTGGCGCCTGTGTCGACTAGAATTCGAAATAGACTGGTTTCTAATTCATTTATTAGATAGAAACGCATTGTTGTCAAATTTATACTTTATGGTGTTTCGGTATCAGTTTCAATATTTTCAGTCCTAATACCCGCCTTTCCCTGTTTGTACGCTTGATACGGGCATTCACTCTCAAAATGACCCGGTAATCCACAATGCTAACAATTTAAGTTATTTGTATTTTTATTCGCGTTTGTGTTTGAATCCTGTTTTTTATCCGAATTAGAATTTAATTTATCCTCAGAGTTCTGATTAGTATTGATTCCCGCTTTTTGGTTTTTATTCCCGTAATTTGCTTCTTGCAAATTTTGTTTAGTTTTATTATTTCCTGAATTACTTATCGGTTTTTCTGTTGGGAATACGATCATTGGATTATTTTGACCTTGAATCGAGCGTAGTGTCATTTTATTAAACAATGGCAACATCTAAGTTGTAAATTTGGTTAAAATTTAGATTAGAAGTCCGGTGGAAATCTGGGAAAAAGGAAAAGCCAATCGTGAACATGGAAATCGGTCTTTATATGGTTTTTATATGGGTTTTACACTGGTTATTTTGACTTTGGTTTACGTTTTGGACATTGCTTTAGTCGCTTTACCTTATATCCTCTTTATTATCATCCTGAGTTCGTTTTTGATAACAAAATTAGATTTTTTGCCTAAATTCTTCTAAAAATCTTTCATCAATATAGAAATTTTTAAAATCTTCGAAAAAATCGGATAGTGTTCTCCAAGAGTTTTTATTACTTGAAGAACAGTCCTTCGCATCATCTATCAATAATGCCTCCAAGTTTTCTAAACTGTCTCGATTATTTATTTTAGTAACTTCTTTTCTATTTTCAAAAGAGATATGAGCTGGCGGGTTTAATCTAAGTCTCAGGTTTTTTGTCCTTTCTTCCCTTTTTTTGAAATCATTCCCTCTGCTGGTTAATAAACCCGCTGTATTCTGCGCTTCTTCAGAGTTTTTCTGATTCTAATCAGAATCGGGTGTGATTTTCTAAAAATGAATCGCATTAGAAGGTTTCAGTGTTTAATTGTGAGTGAAGTTCCTATCCGTTCCTATTTTCTATTAAAATAGTTTCCTTCGATTCATGTCTTACATTATTTCTCGGGACTGACGCGCTTAGTGTGGGCAAATCTTCATTATCCCAAAAGAAGATACTGTCTATTGGGTCACAGGCTCTGTTTGTAATTTGAGTTATCCTGTCTCTGTCTAACCAATTGTCAGTCGTTGGAGTTTTCGTATTTTCTCTAACGAAACCTATAGCGTGACCTATTGGCCTATGAATATAAGAGGGGGGTCTTCTAAGGAGACTCTCTAATTCTGATACTTTCCTGCATCTCCCTCTTGCCTCTCTATTGTGCTCTGAGGCAAAAGCTCTGGATACCTATGTTGCCCGCCGAATAGAAGAGAATATAAGGTCAACCACATTTTACACATGGACGCGCCTGCGTCCACCTACATAAACCAGGGAAAACTAGAAACTACATCATCGTTTCACGATCAGGATGTTCAACTCAAAGGCGGAAATACCATTCAACATCTTGGCCCTTAAAAGAAGGTATCGCAAAATTCCCAGAATAATTTGGGCTTCCGAATTATCCTGGAAGAATAAGATCCAGGCGACCAATTTGCTGGCCATTCCTATACTGCTCTACACTTTGTGTGCAGTAAAATGTAACGTCGATAAGTTGAAGAAACTTGACCAAAACACACGCAGGAAAAAGCTTTGGGGCAAACACGTAGCAAAACTACGTAGACAGCGCCAGGATAACGCTAGCCTAGTATTCCGTGAATCGACAGGCTTGATAAAAACGGTACTGGCCTTAGCTATCATTGAGCCATTATCCATAACCATGGTACCCATGGAACCTTTTTCATGCAGAAGAAGAAGTAAATCAATGTGCTTATTTCAGTAGATCTGGAGTCAAAACACTATTGACTCGACCTCTCTCAATATGCATCCGCAAAAAATTATGAAGCTAATTCAGATATCAAGAGTGGGATGAAAATTTCAATATAAATCTGTTCAAAACAAAATAAAATTAATGAATAAGGAACATCGTATATGATTGCATACTATTATCAGAATGACAAATGTATATAGATAACAAGAACAAATTTCGTTTCAGAGTATATAATAAAAAATTCAGCCAAAACTATAAGAGCATGTGTGGTCATGATTTAGAATGTTTCAGGGAGGTGAAAATACAAAAAAAAATGTTTCTGTATCTGGGGTATCCAATTGTCATTCTCTTTTTCTTTATTATTTTTTTCAAGTGTCTGAAAAAATTCATTTGTATATATATTTTTTAAATCTTTATCGATTGATAATTAAGAAAAAGGACGTGGCTAGTCGACCAGTAGTTTAGGATGAACTTGAATTTGATTGATTGAAGATAATTAATAAACATCAAAATTCTCATCGGATACAATGAACGTGTGACGGTTTGGAAAGCTTTCTTATTTGTTTCTAGAACAGTAAGAACTAAGTTGCGAAATTGTATATCTTCCTTGAAGTATTTTAGACGAGACAAGGAGATCAAACAGAGATTGGGAACATTGAATCGAGTCACACATAAAGTACTCTAGGTTCGGAAAATCGTATGTGATAATACAATATAATTTCGTACAATTTATTTTTTTATTCGAAGAATAAGATCATTATTTACCTAAACATTACTTATTCCAAGGTATTCATTTGTGTGCGCCAATCGACGGTAGCTGATATTTCATTTTTCTGCTGTTCATATTATCATAATGTAAATGTTCAAATTATTACGGCTTCTGATTTAAACAATTTGAAACTAAAATTGTCTAATTGATTCTACCGTATAAGGCGACATGGCATCTGGCAATATAAGAATATTAAAAACAAAATTCACTTATTACGCATTTTTAAATATGGAAAATTTGAGATAATCGCAAGATTTTCGACTTTCTCTTATTTCTTGTTTGTTCATAAGGGATTTGCCTTTTGATAGCGTCGTTGTTTCTTCGCTGTTTCCACCTGCTCTAATTTTCCTTGCCTTGATGAGGGTGCTGTATGAGCACCGAAACGTTAATATATATTTTAAATGCTTTCATATTGCGAATTGATAATAATAAAAATAAAAAAGACGAAATAAATAAAAAAGAGAAGGACGCGGATTTGGTTGGTTGCCTTCTCATTTTTCTTTCCTCGTTTTTATTTTTGTCCAAAGAAACAAATTTTTTTGTTTTTAGGAATTGCAATAGGAGCATTTTGTGGTGGTTGTCCAAATTTGATCGTTAGATTCTTGTTTTATTTTCAGGAATTCTATACATTAACTTGAGTATTGGACGCTAAATAGGATTTTTAATTTCATTTTAATCTAATTTAAAATTCTTAAATTTCAACTTTGTCATAAGTGACATAACTCACATTTTTGGCTGAGGCGCAATTTCTTAAAAAACAAGTATTTTGAAATGAATTTCAGTTTGTTTTACGCTACAATACCTAGTGAAGGATAGCCAAGTTTATTCCTTGAACTGATTTATAAAACAAATATTTCTCACAGGGACAAGCTTGAGGCATAGATAATTCTTGAGATAAGAAATAGAAAATATGTATAATATAATGTTATAAAGCGCCAGACTAATTATTAGTTACACTGGTAATCAAATTCTTCAAGAATACAGTAATCAATCTTTCCTACGTTGGAAAAAATGAGGATTCTTTCTACTCTGGTCCTAACATTGGCAGTTTTCCTCAATTTCATTGGTGAATATAATAATATATCTACATTTTTACAAACATTTTTAAGGTTTCTGCAAAAGGAAAATTTGTCCGGCGCTATCCACATTCTATCCTAATTAAAATTCGTGAATGAAATCTTTGAATTCTTTTGAAATCCCTTTACATCCTAAAAACCTTTTGAAATATAATGACATCTTTTTAAATACTTTCAAATTACTTTTAACACTCAAATATTTTAAATTTTGTGAAATCCTTCAAAATCTGTTGAAAAACGTGAAAATGTAATCAAAGCCCTTCAAATATTTAAAATACAGTGAAATTTTCTGAAATCCTGCGAACTCTGTTAAAATACTGTGACGAGACGTCTTGAGTTATCAGAACGTGTCCTGATTTCATCTTTGTCCTGATTTACTGATCTTTGCAATTTCTGTAATCTATGGAATTTAAAATAAAAACGAAAGCTCAAACCTTAATCTATATCAAAAGTGACATAAAAATTTTAATACAATATTTGGAAACAAAGTTTGCTTTATTTTTCTGTAAGATACCCAGTCAAAGATGTCCATGTGGTTCACATTAAAAGTTGGGGTATCAAATTGTTGCAGCTATTTCGATCTAGGATTTCAACTAAACATGATTCGCTTTAGAAGATCAATAAAAATTAAGGAGCACAACTTCAGGTCTTATTAGCATCAGTATGCAAAACAGAATGACAACAGTGGGCTTCCGAAAGTAAACCCCGAGAGCAAGCTGTTTTTAAAATGTACTTCTGAACACAGAGATTTTTTGAAAGTTGAGAAATAATTATTGAAATAATAAAAAAGTGATTGATGGCGCGACGTTAATAATAGTCCAGGTGTCCAAAATACATCTTCTTTGAGGAAGTTGTGTTCATAACTGAAATTTAAAATATCCTGATCGAATTTCTAAGGTCTCGTCATTCTAAGAAGTGAACCTGGCAGTCTAGGTGTTCAAAATACATCTTCCTCAAGGAAGCTGTATTGGTAACTAAAATTTCAGACAACCTATTAGGTTTTCGAAGGTCTCGTCATTCTGAGAAGTAAACCTGATTGTATTATAGGTGTTAAAAATACATCTTCCTTGAACCTTCCCCTTCTAAGGAGCCTACTACTTCAGTTCTGCAGACAAATTTCTTAAAAAACCAATGAGGGTTAATGAAATTTCAGTTCTGAAGGCACCTTTCTCAAAGAAGATGTAATCTGAATACCTTGACTAACAGGTTTACTTCGTAGAAGGACGAGACCTCGGAAAAATAGCAAGTGTGCCTTCTACTTCAGTTCTGGATACAACTTCCTAGTGGAAGATGTATTTTGAACACTTGGAGTACCGGGTTTACTTCCTAGAACTACCAGACTTTGGAAAAACGGTCAGGGTGAATAAAATTTCAGTCTTCATGGCATCTTCCTTGAAGGAGATGTATTCTGAATACCTGGACTATCAGGTTCACTTCGTAGTAGGTCAAGACGTTGGAAAAATAGCCAAAGTAACTGAAATTTTATTTTTGAATGCACCTTTCTAGGAGAAGATGTATTTTAAACACCAGGACTACCAGATTTACTTCTTGGAATGACAAGACTTCCGACAAATTATCAGGGTAGCTAAATTTCAGTTCTGAACGCCCTGCATGTGTCGATTTTCGAAAAACGTTTCTTTCTGCCAAATTCAAGTTCTGCAAATCGATAATAATCGATCCTTGATCGAGATTAACGGCATTTGCAAACAAACCTCCACAACCTCAATACACATTTCAAATCAACGGAACTAAGTAAATAATTTTTTCTTATATCTGATTAACAATTTGATTTCAAACGGTTTTTGTTGATCATGATTCAGATCAGAGAATTAAATGATTTCATAATGTGTTGAGTAGTTAAAATTTTATGACAAATAATTGATATCGAAATTTGAATCAAGGTGATCATGAATGGAGATATCAAAACGTTGCATCATTTTGATCCATTTGACGTATCAACTTGATATGTGGTAGTTTTGTGTGTTATCAAATACAAATATCTCACGAAGACAAGCTCAAAGCATATATAATTTATGAGATAAGAACTACAGTATAGTAATGACGTCTACGATGGAAAAATTCTACCAAGGAAAAACTTATTAATACAATCAACATTGTTCTGTGAAGTTAGAGTTTGCCAAGTAATTCTAAAATACACCTGGATTTTAGAATTTTTTAAGCTGAAAAATATACAGAAACTTTGTGAATATATTAAAAAGGAAAAAGGGAAATCTTGAAGATTACTTGGTTAAATTTAAGTTTACAAACTATGTTGATTGTACTGATAATAACTTTTTGCTCGGTGGACTTTTTTGCTTCGTAAATGTTTTTGGTGATGTTTCACTTATTTTGACATGCTCATTCTTTATATCTTTACATTTAGACACTCACTGACTGAAAACATGATAAAATTTTGTCAGTGTCTGTATGTCTGTCCTTGTGGTTACAGGAATGTTGTATGTAGCTACGTTAACTTTTGGAAGATTTGTCCAAACAAATCAACCTCTGATACACATTTTAAGGGTCCCAAAATGAAGGTAAATTAAGTTAACCAGATATTTCAGAACAAAATAAAAAAATTTTGAGAATTTTCAAAATTTAGAGCGCTCAAACTTGGCTTCGCACGCCGCGCGCCCAGCGTGCAATGGTAATTTGACGAAAAGCGCTAACATAACATATCACAAAATTGTTTCAAATTATACATATTTTTTTTAATATTATAAGATTTTTTTCAAGTAACCATTTTTCCCGACGAACACAGTCAACGTAAACTACATCTGTTAAAAAGTTTCGAATCTTCTTTAAAATCTAATCAGGGTGGCCGTTTTAGTTAGGGAAAAAGAATTCTTGTCATTTTTAAGTTTTCTTTTTTTGTTGTAGTATATTTTTCAGCAAAATTTCTTGTATCTTATATAATTTTTTTCTGAAATATTTTAATAATTCAACATATCATTGAATGAACCATACCTAATTTGTTTTAAATACATTTCCATTTTTCTGATAATTTTCTTTCGAATTATTGATTTGCCGGTTCGTAATTTCCAAAAAACGTTATAATTAGACATTTTTACAATTTACCACGATATATATGGCGATACCACGCTGAAAAAACCAGTTCTCGTCAGATCACTGAAGTTAAGCAGCGTTGGGCGCGGTTGTTACTTGGATGGGTGACCATTCGAGAATACTGCGTGCTGTTGGCCCACCGTGTATGTGGTGAGCCCACACTTGTAGTAGTTATTTACTACAAGAAACTATCCACCTAGAAACACTACCCGAATCGGGTAGTGTCACGCCTACCCTGAAAGGGAAATGGCTTAATGGTATACTTACTTACTTACTTCAAGTACTCAGGGAAAATGTAATCCCTTGTTTCTTGTTACAGAGTTAAGTTCACAATACGAGGGTTTGCATGATGGCGCTCATATTCCTAGTGTTCCTCCTACCGGAACTTCTTATTCTACTGAGAGGTCTAGGGCCAGGTCTCTCCCTGGTAGGTTTCATCCTGCCACACCTTCTTCTCCAGAAAAGCATTCTTGAACACCCCGATAAAAATGAAGAAAATGTAATCCCCTGTTTCTTGTTACAGAGTTGAGTGCACAGTC